>WMED01006599.1:0-18332 GCA_019650415.1 Pipa parva
CAGACCATGTGAAAATATGATATTTGTGTCATTCTCAAAACTTTTGGCCATGACTGTATATGTTAGTAGGCGTGTGTACAAGTGTATGTGTACATATATATGTTAGTAGGCGTGTGTACAAGTGTATGTGTACATATTTATGTTAGTAGGCGTGTGTATAAGTGTATGTGTACATGTGTATGTTGGTAGGCGTGTGAACAAGTGTATGTTAGTAGGAGTGTGTATAAGTGTATGTGTACATGTATATGTTGGTAGACACGTAGGGAGACTAAGGAAGGGAAAGAATGAAGTGGCTATGGAGGAAGCTAGCTGAAGGTTGAGGACCAAGCGCCTGCCTAAAAGGCTGAAAATAGAGAGAGAGAGAGAGAGAGAGAGAGAGAGAGATCATAGCATTTACAGCCTAGCTTTAGGGAGCCTGTGGAAGCATTTCTTTCCTGGTAGAGGAAAGGAGAAATTTAGAGAAACCCCCAGGAGAATAGAGGTGAAAGGGTAAAAGAGAAGGGAAGTGAAAAAATTGTAAATGGTAAGAACAAATTTGTTCTAATTCCACATACAGGAGTAAAGTGTGTGTAGGTAGGGACCATACAGGAGGTAGTAGGACTAAAGGTTGTATCCCTGATCCTTGTTAGAAGGGAAGGGAGTCTACGTTTACTTTATTACAGGAAGAAGTGCACAACCCTGTGTTTCCCTGCATCGTCTTAACCATGCAACAGTCACCTACTGAGTTGTGCAATACAGTAAAGAATCAGGGAGTTACAATAGGCTCATCAACGGATCTTGGCTGTCTCAGTAGGTAGAGCACCCCTTTGCTAATGTGAATCACAACTGCTATAGAGAACAGGCCTGCCAAGTGGCAACATGTTCAACCCTTAGGCTAATGGTGGATGGTGTGTTCCATAGAACAATATTAATGATATGCCCCAAATCAGCCCTGTTCACTCCAACTTTGGGTACTTGGGTTGTGGCTGCATATGATTTAAAGAATAAAAACAAACCAAATAACAGTTGTATGTAACACAGCAAAATTTATTGTGTATATAAGAAATGCTACAAAAAGTTAGAAAAGCATTTTCTCACTGTTCCCATTTGTCCTCTTCTACTCACTTTTTGTATTGACACAAAACTAAACTTTACGGATGTGTCATTTTATACAAATAAAACTTCAAGATTCCCTCTTCAGCACAGATGGTAAAATCACAGGTTCGACACAGACAAGTAAGGCCATAATATGAGAGAGCAGCTGCAGCCGCCCCACAGCAACACCACAATATCCAATATACCAACAATTTCACATAAGAAAAATGTCCTGCAGTCTGGGGAGAGAAAAGAAACCAGCAAGCTTGAGATTAAGGCATTGGATGCGTGAGATTAGAAAGCCAGCGTCACAAACCCAGGAAGGATATTAGGATGTACACAAAGAGGCTTAGCGATGTGTATATCTCAGCATTGCCTGTTTCCTTGCTCCGAGGAAACATTAAAAAGAACTATAGTGAGAATTTATACTTTCCTTATTAATCTAGCAGCTGTACACAAAGTGCAAAATTTACTACATTTGGAAAAGGCTGATTTTGCCTTTTTTGAGTTCATCCCCTGTAAATCTCGCTGTTTGATCGGTAAATATTGATTGATATTTCTCAATAACATTTGTGCATAACAGTCTGTGCAAAGTGAGCCGAAGGATCCGGAACTCACTTCGCACTATGGTGAATTTCCCCCCTCAGTCTTTAATCAGAAAAGAAGAGCAGATTAAGACAAATGGAAATGATCACAGGGTATTTAAGACAAAATGCATATAAAGTAGAGCTACTCTGGCTCCAATGGAACATCTATTTAGAACAATACAAAGACAACAATATAGATACCAACACGCACGCCTGAACAAGTCAACCAAAGTACGCTTTACGCCTAAATAACAATGTATTTGACTTCAAAAATTGTGGTAAAAAAATTAAAGTTGTCTTGAAGTCAATGTATCTAGTTAAATGAAACAATGTACTTTAACGATTCAATGTATGTAAAGGAATTTGGAAAATAAAAATCAATTGATATTTACCTATCAAACAGTGAGATTTAGAGGATAAACTCTAAAAGGCAAAGTTGGCTTTATCAAGTTTAATACATTTCAGATGAATTTGCAATCTGTGCATGCGCAGTTGGTTAAGTTCAGTTAACTTCAGGATGGGGCGGGGATCATGTGACAATCCACATCACTCACATAACCAGAAAGTGGGGAAGAGCGGCGACAATCTTGACTATACTTATTGCAATGTTGCTAGATCGATTAGGCAAATATAAATTGTTATTATAGTTCTCCTTTAAATAACTACCATGCCATTCCAAATGGGAAATTAGATTTGTTTTTTGTATTAGTGGCCCTTTAACATTCTCAGTTCCTGCAAGGTTTTATGATGCCAGCTTTTACATCTCCTTTAAACATGTGCTCTCATTCCCAGGACAAGGGAAAGGAGGGAAGGTCTTTCGATTTGGATCATGGCCCCAGCAATTCTACAGTAGGGACAGTTTAATGGCACTGACCATGTGCTGGTGAAAGAGTCAAACGTCAGGAAATGGAATTGTACGTAATATTACATTTGATATGGTTGCGGGGATGAAGAGAAATTTTGTGTGCTAAAAATGACACACACATATATATATATATTTCAGTATATATATTTGTATATACACATATATATTCCATACATATGTAGACCGAGGTTCGTTATAACAAGATTTCCATCAAAATATTTACACAATTGATTCTTTGCAAAGTCAGTCTATATGGCAGTAAAAATTGTGCATATGTGCGAATACATGTATAGCTTTATCGACACCGATCGCACACAATAACATTAATTGGCACAGTCTTCAGTTAAATGATTGTGTGAGTACACAAACACAGAGTTAGGGGGGAATTCAGAACGCTCCGAAGTGAGGCGCGTAGTGTTCGCCTCACTTCGGAAAAACTGACATGTGCATGCTGATGTCCTGCACGCGGACATCAGCACGCTCATTAAAGGGATTCCCCTCCTGGCGAGGAGACACGAGTGCTCACTTCGGAGCGTTCTGAATTCCCCCCTTATTCTCTAAAGTCCGGATTTGACTGTCAACAATTCTCCCATTGTAAAGTTGTGACTGCGACAATTTTAAAAGTTGCAGCAGCGACAATATTTACATAGTAAAGTCGCAACTGTGACAATATTCTCATTATAAAGACGCGACTGTGACAATATTCTCATTATAAAGACGCGACTGCGACAGTAGCAGTCTATTGTGACTGTTTTTAGCTGGCAAAATCACACCTTTACATGACAATTTGAACTTTAGAGAATAAACCTCCTGAAATATAATGTAGACTTGCCCAGTGTGTTATATGTGTATGTATATACACAAACCCATCTCAGACATAAAGCAATCCCTATTCTGAAAAGGAAGTGGTTATCACAGGCTCCTGAACAGCTAGTGCATTGTTTCACTGGGGAGCTCTTCTACAGTAAGGATCTAATAATCCATACAACCCTGCATATCTTATGTTTGCCACTTCAAAAAGGCTTTGGTGCTGGTTTGGATTGGACTGTAATTGGTTAGGAAGTTGGGGGTACATGAACAAAGATTCCTTGGGAGTCGCTCCTTGCCAGCTTAGCAGGTGGTTCTATTGTGTCGGAAACCAAAGGGTTAGAGGAATCACTGGCATTGAGAGGTAACTCTTGAGTCAGATCTTCATCACTCTCATCATCCTCCTCCTCTTCCTCGTCTATAAGGGAATGAAGTCAATATAAAACACATATAGTACTGATATGGACCACAACACATCTACTGCTGCTCTCCAGTTCAACACAACACAAGTATTGCTGACACAATCTCATACATGCACAGGCCCCAGGTGTCATAAAAGAGAGGCTAATCCCACAACAAAAAAAGAAGCAAAGTCATGTAGACAACGCAGTATTATGGTTACATAACTCAAGGCTTACCTTTGTCAGGGTCCATTGTATGTATTGAGCTGCCTGGGTTTGCAAACTGCAAAATAAATAGTTTGTATTAGAATTTGTCCACTGGGCACAGCTAAGTTTTATTCCATGATAAGCACTGTTTAAAGGGACGGTAATGGCAAAAAAAAAAAATGTTTCAATGCCACATTTGAATATACACCTGCAATATGCTTCTTCTTCCCAAAAATAGGAAAGGACAGAAATATTCTATTTATATGACTGCTACGCTGATCGAAACGTGATTTATTCTGTCTGCTGTTACTGGTCATTCCATGCATTCCCATATAAGAACAATGAATATATTTAAATAAAATCGGTAAGAATAAACCAGAGCTCTGCTGCAGATATCGGCTAGTGAGCACTCCTTCAGTGTGGATGTCAGGTTGGGTCCGCGGCCTACACTGAAGGAGCGCCCGTGGGATTGAGGATAGCAGCCTTTCTCAGTGTCTGACCTGTAAGTAGATTAATTTAGTATGGAAACATCATACAAATGGAACTAGTCTCGCCAAATGTCAGATTAAGAAACCTTGTACTCACCTCTCCCATTACAGCAATGGGAGTCTCCCCACGAGCCTGAGCCACACGGTGCTCTATCAAATAATACATGTATTCATCATACAAAAGACGAATCAGGTGGAAAGATCCAAAACTGGCAGCGCTGCGGAGTGTGAGATCCCGTATAACCATAGAGCTAGTGGCCAAGCAGAAATGGAATTTATATTAGTGTTAGGTCATTTTATTACTTGCCTTTTGCAATCTTAGATCTTTACCTTCTCTTCCCTCTCCATGGGCAAGCTCACCTGTAGAAGGACCACTTCAGCAGGAAAAGTTTAGCTGCTTTTGAAAAGCTGGCGCTCCCTTGGTATGGTTTAAGTACCTGGGAGACAACACTTTCCAGCCAGTCTGCCCACTGCTCCAAAGAGCTCTGCTGTTGTAGTGTTATCTTGAAATCCTGCTCTAGTCTCTGTACAACACGGTCTGCACAACGACACACCCAGGAGGCCTGCTCCTATGAAAAGTTGGGGAAGAAAGTTATACTGGAAGGAAAAAAATCAAGAGGACAGCTCTAAAGGAGACTATATACTGATCAATCCTATAAAAGATTCTGCTTGACTTTTCTAACAGGTCAACCAAGGGCACCCCAGAAAGTGTTTTACTTTATTTTGAAGGTAGCAGAAAGATACAGCCTACAGATGGCCGTGGAGACATGCACAAAAAGAACAATGAAACAACAGCAAGCAAAATCAGAGGCACGTTAACATTAGTCACCTGCACATTTGTGAAATCCACACGGTTAAGATCACTGAGCATCTGGTTGATCTGAGCAGTGTTCTGCAGCACAGCACGAGCTGCCTGGGCCAGGTGGTTTAATGATGTATATCGACGCAAAGTCTGGGCAAAGGCACTTGCAGCACCCACCTGATGAACAGAACAGGGAACAGAACTAAAGCACAACCAAAGATGTTTTTGGAAAATCATAAATAAGTCAATTGACAAGTTCATGAGAAAACTATCAGCGGAATTCAGTTTGTGTAAATGCCACAATCTAGACTGATAAACTGGAACAATTAGGCTTCAACTGCATCTTAGCTGAACCTACTCAGCTGCACCCAACTACTTGCACGCCAAAGCATTATAAAGCACTTGCTCTGGGTGAAGCACCGTGTATGCGTGAAGTTCCTCCAATGAGCCAGTTAAATGAATCCTTGTGCACAGTTTGTCCCAGAAGGAAACTAACCTTCCTTCTGGGAATGGCTCCCTTCAAACAGGCTGCAAATTTCCAGGTCATGCACAGCTGATGCTCAGACAAATACTAAGATTCAGTGCTTATCCTCTATCTAGCCACCACACAAAATGCAACCTATGCAAATTTAAACTTGGATTTCCATTTGCAAATGAAAACATGCAATGTGTGCTCCATCATATGCGAGCTGCTGTCATTAAAACACATGTACATCTGAAATGCCCCTCATACCTTTATCCGAACCATCTCTTCAGGGATATTCATCATTGCGCTGGTTAACCAACTCTCCAGACTCTTGGCAAAGTTTCTAATTGCTTGTGTTAGGGCACCTGTGGGAATGCACAATCTTTGAGCAGAATCTTTATATAATAAACAATAGAACAGAACACAAAGGTGTGAGGTGCAGAATCTCAACTCTGGGAAAATATATCATAATAGTGCCAGTGCATGTAGAAAACTTTGGCTGTCCCTAGCTGCCATTAAACTCACTTGGTATGGGGCGTAATACATCTGGTATGAGGGTCTCAACCAGCCCCTGATACAGGAGATGATCACAATCTCTGCTCCATTTCAGCAGAGGCTCATACTTTGATAGAAGCACCAGGCAGTCTTTGGGGAGACGTTTCTCTGCTTCATCTTCGCTATAGAGAAGGGAAACAAAGACAAGAACGATGAGAGGGTAAAGTGAAACAATCGAGGGAATGCAGTGAAATAATAATCTAGAGTGTTCATTCCAGAGGGTAAAGTGTGTAAGCACTGCTTGGTACTCTACAGTCAGCAAAAATTCTACTCTATTTAACCATCTCTACAAGGACTATTTTACTACTCTATTTAACCATCTCTACAAGGGACTATTTTGAAACTTGTGACCATATCATTCAGTGTTTTCTTTTATATTATTTATGGTGCCCTATGTACTAGAGTCTCGCCCTGAAAGCTTGGCATGTCACTGGATCAGATCCATAGTTTGTAGGGCTTGTATTTTCTAATTAACTTCTGCCATATCTTGCTGTATTTCAGTCCAAATAAAAGACATTGTTGTTGTCTTACTCACATAGTGTTGTCAGAGTGCTGTGTCTGGTTAAACCTCCAAAAGGTTTTCCACAGGGTCTCTACCAAGGTAAACTGCAGATTTACAACCACATCCACAATAGCCTGCAACCAAAAAACAATGAGAACAATGACGGTTACCTTGTGGTAAAGCTAATAGCTGAATTGAGACAGCTGAGATAGGACAAATCTGGTACCTCGCAGTGTTCCCGGTAAAGCAGCTGGAAGGCTTTGACATTGCCCAGAGTGATGCCATCAGGGAGAGCTTTCCCCTGCAAATCTATCTCTGCAAATTCTGGAAGGGTCCGTGAGGCATCTGCAAGGCCATTACAAGATAATAAAGTGAAAGAGAGTATCGAACAGAAAATGGAGGAGATGTGTGTCATGCAATAAGCTTTAGGAACATACCTAAAAACTGCTGATACTGCTGCACTTGAGAGCTGATATCAGACAGGCCTGATGCCTGCTGCTGAGAACCGCCCACCCCATTACTTATTCCTTCCATTTTCTGAATAGGCTTTAGTCTGGAGAAAAGAGAGAGAAACTGAGTAGGTGATAGCATTCCAGAAGAGAGACACAGGCTGGGAAAGAAAGACACTCTGACAAAGGATAATGCCAAATATACACATTGATGAATAAGACACCAATAAATAAACAGTAAATACAGATTAACCCCATGTTTGAATATCAACAGCACTTCCTATTTATAGAAGCAACATGTGGTTCAGTAATTGCAACCTATGGATAATGTTGAAGACAAGGACACTAATACGGGACATCTGGAAGGAATCTCCACTTTCTGACCACACAGAATATAAGGCAGCTCCACAATAAAGAAGGGACTGCAAAAGACAGCCAAACCCAGTATTTATTTAGTCCAGTGTTTCAGGGGGTACATCGCCCTTCCTCAGCAGCTTAAAGGCTACACGGTGCAGATAAAGAATATATAAATACATTACTCTCTAATGATCTCCAGACCCTAGACCTGCCCCTTCCATTTAGATTCTGTTAGCACAATAAACAGTTTTACATTCATTTTAATTGTTTTTGTTTCTTGCCTGGGCCCAAATGTTGCAACTTGTTCAGGTTTTTTAAAAGCATCATAAGCCATGTCTAATCTTAGTCTCTTTCCGCTGAAATAGCAAAGGTGTGCAGAAAGTATGATCATGTGTTTGAATAGAGTAACAGTGAAGTGGGTATGTTGACTAGCCATCAAGAATAGCCTAAGAATCTGCTAGGGGTAAATAAGATAGTCAAGAGTAAAGAGGGCACTGGAACCTTTGCTTCTGAGAAAAAGGCTGTTGACGCATAGCAAGATGCTGCTGGTCTTCCATCAGGCGCAGGAGTGGGGAGCTGGCTTTGATGCGTAGGCCATAATAGTGGTACTTTGAGTTACCCCTGTAAGAGCCAAAGTAGAAGGAAATAAATACACATATTACTAATGCTACTAATTATACACAGTGCTCTGCACAGATACTGGAGCACGAGTCTGTCCACAAAGCTTAAAGGGCCACTAACACTACTACAAATAAAAATTTCCATTTGGAATATGAATTGTAGTTATTCCTATGCAGCACTTGTAAAAATATTATCTTGGGAGTCGAATTCTTGATTCCTCATTGTTTTGTGTTGTTATTTTGCCTTGTTGCTGCCATCTTTTATAAACTGGGCTTCTCTAGGGCAATGGACACCATAAAACTACAAATGACTAATAAATGAATGATTTTTTTTTTTATTCCATGAGGAATACATTTAACTCACTCCCTGTTACTGCATCCTGCATTCATTAGTGCAGTGTCTGTGATAAAAGCCTAGCTGGACGGGGAATAATTACATACCAGTTAAAGGGGAATTAAGGCTTGAAGGTTGGGGAATAATTACTGGTTACTTCCACTACAGCACTGCAATCCTCTCCACTTTGTGCGCCCTCTTTAAAATGACTGAGTCAAACAAGCCCAGAATCAGTATTAGGTCAGAATTCTGCTTCTATGCTTTCTCAAAGAGGACCCAAGCAGTGGAGAGGACTGCAGTGCTGCACTGGAAAAACAGAAGATCAGACTGCTGTGGGTAGTGTGGGACTAAGGAATAGAGCCCACAGGAACCTTTCAGCAGTCTATTCAGTAAGTAGACCTAAACGTTTTTCTTGAATCAAACAATTGTAACCTATTACAATTTCACAGAATGCCGCCTGGCTTTTAAACTGAACTGGACCCTAGTTATTTGTACCACTTTGTTTCATACCTCGTTCCAAGCCGGCGGGTACGCAATCCCATGAAGACTGAGCGGATGAGTTTTCCAAAGGAGGCGGCATTGACGGGCTCCAATTTTTGTTCCTGACAATGCAGTAAGTAGTGGCAGTACAGGGTGCTGCGTGGCAGGCTCACCCCTTCAGCTGTTTCATAATTATCTAGAAGCCACTGCACCTAGCAGAAAGGGAAACACATTGTTAAACACTGGGGGTCGGCATGGCACAATAAAACAAGATAGGGATTCTACACTCAGGTGTTGAAAACAAATAATCACAGTGATGGGGGATGAACAGCTAGACCACTCTCTGTCTGTCTCTGGGAGCATTGTTCCAGAGATCTATTGGGAAGAATGGGACATACTACTGATGGTGACGAAGGAGCACACAGACTGAAGTGAGAGGTGTCTCACCGTGGCTGGCGAGGCACGTGTGGTGTGAGAGTAGGACTGAGTAGAGCTGCCCATGATAAATCCACCCTGGATAACGTAGGTCCCTGTTCCTGTTCCACTACCACCTCCAGTTCCACTTGATGTTGCGGACTGGGTGGTGTTGGTGAGGATCTGCCCCCCGGAAACATACATTGGCACAGAGGGGCTGCTGGCCAAAGCTGGGGACGAAGTGGGGGAGCTGACCTGCCCTGTAGCTCCCTGGGATTCGTAGTAAGTGGTTCCTGTAGCTTGGTTGTAAAGGGAATTCTCAGTGTAGGGGTAGGACCCAGAGCGGCTGCAAGAAAACAGAAATACAAGAATCAATGCAAAAAGCAGGAATAAAAATACATGCACCACTTTAGTGTTCAGACTGGAAATGGTGTGAGTTAGATGATAGGTCCAAGAAGGCTTCCACTTAATATTCAGTCACTCACACACTCAGGTAATGGCACAGTAACCCATTTACTAGCTTTCTCTTGTTTTGTATAATGGAAACACTCAGGATAAATAATGGCATACCGCACATGGCAAAATGCATCTGACTGCTGCCAACCGACTTCTAATTGTACCGCCAGTACAACAACAAAACAAAGGAAACCCGTTAAGCTTCCAATAAAATGCACAGTGCATCGTAGATATATATCAGATCATCAAATCAAATAAGGGGCTTATCTAAAATGTGCTGTAAGGGGAGGGCAGTATTGACTGAGCTTCAGGACAACTAAATCCTAATGACACAAGAAAAAGCCAAGGCTGCTCAATGCAGTATCCTCAAGGACAACACCCCATTTATTGAAGGATGTGCTCATACACAACATTTCAGGGTGACTATCGCCTCCTTTCATCAGGTGTAATACACGGGATGTTCCCCTGGAAGATAGCGCAGCTATCAGCCTTGGCTTTTTGTTGTTGGTTTATTTGGCCGGCTGGGAGACCTGCTTGGCTGACTTCTGGACTATGTTTGGTGAATGTGTCATGTGTTACTAGCGGTGCAACTAAATCCTAATACATTTTTAAATGATCTGTAGTGGTTGTAGCGGTGTGATGTATGAGGGAAGGTATGTTTCCCCAACTCTTCGTTTCTATGGCTGGAGGACAGCCCAGTTTTTTAAATTAGTCCCAGCTGCAGGTTAAAACTGCTTTAAAAGGCAGGTAGGAAAAGCTCTTGGGTGGGGGGTTTGTGTTTGCAAAGCAGAAAGACAACTGTTAAGGATCCTGCCGCAAGTTTGTTTTGAAAATGTTTGTTTCCAATTTATGTTTGAACCATTGACAGAAAGACTCTGTTACGTTTCGAAAGGACTGTTCCAAACTTGTGTTTAAACCCTGTCCAGAAGGGTTCTGTTTAAAGTGTTTGTTTTCCTTTGGAAATAAAAGCCGGACTGTTACAAAAAAAAGTCGCTATTCAACGTGAATTATTCACAAAAGGCGGTTCTGCAACGGAGCAATGCCCTACAGATCGTAATGTTCAACTCCTACGCAAGCATTTTACAGATTTTAATTTCTCCAGCACAAATGTATAAATACAGTCTTGTTTTAACGTGTATTAAGTGCAGCATTTGTAACAACCTTTAATCCTTCCTTCCTAGGTTTGATTAGGAAAAGTATATTTAAAAAAACAATACCGATTGGTGAAAGCTAAATATTGAAATAAATTGTTCAAAACATATTTTTTTGCCTATAAATTTAGATGCAATGAATTCACACCAAATATCTGTTTATTTTTTTGTCAATGTCAGTTGATCTGGTAAATGTAAATATAAATAGTTTTGTGACCTGCACATTTGGATCTAGAAAACACATGTTTATTTTTTTCCCATAATCCTCATCTCCTTTCAAAGCCCTTCTGCTTATGTTAATCAGGTTGATTCTTAACTACATCGGGCCAAGTATTATTTCATGTGGGTCCACATGATGATCAGCCTGAGAGATCAATCCTGCAACCAGTTATTAAGATAGGTTGAGGACTTTCACCAATTCGAGGCACCTGCGATGAGGCAATATGAACTAAAAAGCACCACATGTTCCAGGGATTCAAAAGCACTTAACCCAATTATTATGGCTACCACAGTCCACCAATAAGAAGTAAAAATAGGGTTGAGTACCCTGAAATCTCAGGGGTGAGTAGTCCTATTTTTTTTCACATTCTATACATATGGTGATGTTGTTTTCAACATCATAAAACCATCACTCAACTAATTTTCTGACACAGGTAGAGTGTGCCATCTACACATTTTTGGTGAGACAAACAACTGCTAAGTTATCTCAGAGTCTGCTAGAAATCTGTGTTGAGCATGAACTATATTGTACTGAGCACAATTCAGAAACATTTTGGAGGTTAATTTGCTATTAACTACTAGCTTTGCTGAACAAAAGTCAGCCTGCACCTAGACACTATAGTAACATTCAAATAGCACCATGAAGTATTCAACAGTCCCCTGGCAGATGAACTGTAGATGAACAGCATAAATATAGCCTTAAATAAAAGGGAATGAAAATCAACAGCATAAGAAACACTGGTTTTGACAGATAAGCAGCATTGCTTCTGGAATATAATACACAAAGCTCTTACATGGTGCTTGCAGTGTAACTGGCATCAGTGCCCTCCACATACTGCACCTGGCTGGGATATACATGTTGCACTGGAACCTGCTGCAATTGTTGCACCTGAGGATGGGAAATATAGATGCAAAGGAACTGGTCAAACACAAATCAAATTATATATTCACATTTAAAAAAATAAATAAAAATAAAATTCCCAAGTGAATTGTGTCCATGGAAGCACTGCCAAAAATCTGTAAGATATATCTGAATGAGGAATGAATCGAGCCTCCCCTGCATTACTGAACACCAGGAAACAGCAGAATTCCTTTGCTGTTCAGCAAATCCTGAACAGAGCTTCAGTGCAACTTGCTTGTCACGCCATTTTTCTCCCAGCCTATAGACTGTTCCCTCATCCTATCTCCATTATTCATTCTGAATATTTTGTCTGGAAGATCACCTTTACCTGTTTGTCATGTAATTCTGGCCTGATCCACTATCCATTTACACCTACTTTTAGCACACTCGATACTGAATTACAAAGGAAGACTTGAGGTACACTCTGAACTTCAACTTTCTGTTGTGGGCTTTCTGAGAGAGATGAAAAAAAAGGCAGAGAAGGAGAAATTGTGTAGACCACCTTCACACACTCCAGGTCCACTAAGTAGAAAACAGGTTGCATGTGGCTGGGGTATTCAGGAATCTGGAGGATCCAGCACTCACTGCATTCTAACTTGTGCTGCCTTGGCTTGTCCACAGCTGAATAAAAAAGATTCTGCCTGACTGAGTTCTAAGGGACAGAAAGATGGTACAGTCTAGCTATAATATAACATACTAACTTATATTATATATATTCTATAAATACAGATAGTGGAAGAATATAAGGAGAACAGATTGGGAGTTAACAAGTGAGAGAGAAATGAGACTGAGGTCCACAGAGTGTGGAGGGCAGAATTAAAGGCATAGAGAAAAAAATAACACCATAAATAAATGCAATGCTTTACTAGAAAGATTATCTAATTTTCCTTTACATCTTGCTGACTTCCCTATAGCAATGATCTAGGATGTAATCCCTCTGGATATTCTCTGCCCGTATTGTCAATATAAAGTGAAATTAATCACAAGCTTTATTTTCTCTCACATCAACAAGATTTAATGAGTTCTCAAAGATGATCCCTTACATCAAAAATACAAAATAAACACTCTTCCATTTAAAATATAATGGCCAATAAAATAAACACTAAATAAAATCAATACACACAATTGCCAATAAAAAAAATTCACACAATACAAAGTATGCCTTAAATACTCCTTGAATGCACAATCTATCATAATTTAAAAAACACTCATAACTCAAAAAAACACCATCTACCTCTTAGACATACTTCATAAACATGATGCTAATTATGATCAGAATTGAGATGACACTTAGATCATTAGACACCAAACAGAAAATCAGTGACCAAGCATTTGAGTCTCTTCAAACCTTAGAAAAATTTTGGGTGAGATTTTCAAAGTAGTTAGAAGAATTCCACCATCAGTTAGAAATAAAGATGAATCGAAACAAAGACTAAGGGCGAATTTTATTAAAGTCTGAAAGACCGCCCTGGGTCTTTCCAACTTTACCGAGCGAAATTTCGTTTTATTCTCGTGAGATTTTGTTCGAGATAAAGAGATCAAGTTTCGCGATCCCAAACTTTCTATATTTTCCATGGAAAGGTAGCCGTACTACTAATGTAAAGCATGGCTACCTTTCCATGGAAAAAATTTGAAAACTCGATCTCAAATGAAATCGAGAGAACAAAATGAGATTTCTCTCTGTAAAGTCGGAAAGAACACTGGTCTTTCTGAGTTTAATAAATTTCACCCAAAGTCTTATACCACTCTTTGCAGTGGGGCTCATGATGGTGTATGTGAACCACCAGATAAACACTATGGTTCACAATGAAGCCACATTAAGGTACAGGCCACCATGGCATTCTCTGGCAATGCGTCCTACAGATTTGTAATAAGAAAATTGGCAAAGTGAGACAGCCACCACAGGGTTTCCCTTAAAAATCAATATGTCTGTGTTCAAGTGATGGTTGTTCTTTTAACGCTCTGTATTATTAAAGCTATTTAAATCACTGCGCATTTGTAAACATGCAGACTGAATATCAGACAATCTACACTCTCTGAAAGTCAAACCCAGTATCTACTCTAAGAGCTCAGATGCATCACATAAGAGGAACTCTTAAGGGAAAATCCTTGGCTACAAAATCTGATCCTTCAATTTGCAGAAACATTAAGAGAGATTTCTCTGTTCCTTGGGGAATGTTGTCAATTTTCTCTGCAAAATAATATATTCTGAAATATATACATATATACTATGAAAATAATACAGCCAATTAATCACTAGTTTAGCCAAAACTCTACATGACCCTAAGCACATTTTACTTGCCATTCATCCTCAAAGTTTTCAGCTTAATTCTGGATAATGTAAGACCCTGCCTTGTTAAACCATGTGTTGTTTGTATCTGTAAAGTAATGTAGCAATACGATGTGAATACAGTCCACTGCTTTGTAACATCCAGTGGATAGCATTGGCAATCAATGCTACGTAAGCTGAAAAAAGCCATGGTAAAGCTGTGTGAATGTACATTTTTAAAGAAAGAAGAGTTGGATTCTTATAAAGAAGATCAGATAAAAATAGCAAAGATAAGAATTCCTATATACTGTATACCCACACAAAAATTTCACTGTCTTTTATCCACAAAACATTACTATCAAACAATTTCACTGTCTTTTATCCACAAAACATTACTATCAAACACATTGAACAATACCTCGACATCATTTCTAGATTCTACTTCCTGCATACGAAGCATACGGGTGTTCTATACACTGTAATCCTACATATTTGCATGTATCAGCTTAAGTGTGAGCTTCTATGTTGGTCCGATTAAAGTGGACCTGTCAGGTCCATTTAACAGACTCTTTTTAGGAAGCAGGGAGTTGTCTTAGCTGAAAGCTAAAAACATTCAGTTAAGACTATAGTAAAAGAAGTAAACTCCCTGCATCTTTTCTGCTCCGATGCCTGATTTGAATCTCAAGTCGGGTTGGGCAGAGCTAAATGATGATTGACATTATAGCTCATCCAATCAGATCCCTGCTAAATCATGATTTAAGGGAACTTTAATGTCAGTCATCCTTTTAGCCCTGCCCAGAACAACTTGAGATTCTAGACAGGCATCGGAGCAGACCCCGACAGGTCCATTTTAATTACAAAAAACATCCTCTATACGCATTAAATGAATCGGTGCCATCCAGTGGCCAGATTACTATTTTAAAAGCAGTAAAGTTTGAATGAATAATCTCTTATGCATTGGCCAGAATAAATTAAAATATAAATCCATAAATGGCTAGTATAAACCAACTAATCCGCTGGTTTAAAATGGACTCAAGGAAGCTGCAAAATAACACCCCCAAATCTTCCAGATTTTGAATGTCTCAGTTGCTCAGTCCGCTGAGATGGTATGAAAGCAGCTACCAGAGGTCTATTTTAGACTACAGGATAAGCCATTTATGAGCTATACCTTAGGTTTACATGACAGTCTAAGGCTAACTGCATAGCCTGCTTCTGAGTATAGTCATATGGTTAGTGGTAGACGTGAGAGATCCTCCATAATGGTTTATCCATGTGTACTCTTTTACACTTTCTATATTTCATCATCATCTTAGCTTGCACATAATCTTTCATGTCCTTTCTTTACATTCCCTTTCATGCTCCCTGACAGTACCTCTGGACTCCCCTGGGCATGCTGAAGACCCTGGACTGTCAGCTGATGGACGGGGGAAGATTTCTGAGGCTGAGGATTCGTCTGAACAACAGAACGCTGAGAGGAAAGGAGAGTAGAGCAGGATGAGACAACAATGACCACTGCATGGTGTTAATGAAAGCAGACTGTAGGAGACTCAACAGGTTAACAGGAAGAAACGTATGGGGTAAACATTTGCCGTGCAACCAATTTTATTTGAGGAGACAAATCACAATAAACATTTTAAAAGGGCCATACATGTTAATTGAACGTGGTCCAATAAAGCCTTGTATTAAAAAGATTTTAAGACCATTCTTTCAAATAAAAAAAAAGGGTCTCATTTATTCCGCAAGTAGAGATAAAGAACTGTTGATAACGAGCTTCACCTTCTCCGTTACAGCCGTTACGCTCAGATTAAAACAAAATGGTGGAATTCAGCACAATTCACTGGTCTCTACAGCTCTAAGTGCCCACCAACCACCTTTGGCTTTTCATAGGATGCTGGGAAGATTAAAAGTAGCTCAACAAATACTGAAGGGGTAAGGTTGGCCAACCCTTTGTTGTAAGGGAAAAGAGTGTAAAGTATAATGTATACCATCCTTCAGTTACACTATTTAGCGCAAAAACAAAAGACGCATTTTCAATACAAGGGAATTACTGGGTTCACGTTTAATGTAGCATGCATACTGCCTACTTAAATCATCAGTTTAGAAATGCAAAAAACACATCAGACACACATAGTACACATGAAGCATACTTTCTTTTCTGCACTGCCATGCTTTCCAACTCTATGGATCCCCAGCTATATTATAAATACATTTCTATGAATACTGAAGCTAACTTGATATCTACAGGCTTTAAATGCACAATTAAAATGGCAGGGTTTTTTTTATATACTTCAAAGAGCTTTTGAAATTGATCCTATATTATATCGGTCAGATCATCTTTTAGTTTAAACAACTGTGATGGCTCAAATCTGAATTTCATTTGGAGCTTGTCTTTCAAATCAGCTGTAAGTAAGATGCATATTTTAATAATGTATGTGTGTGAAACAAACAGAAACCTGCGGTATTCCTACTAATTAAAGTGAATTTGTTACCTCCCATAAGACTTGAGTGGGAAAATCAGGGCATAAGATGAATGATGGCAAGCTTCCCTAATAGGGCCCCTCCTGGATCATTATTTTTATAGCATATCATAGACGTATGTAACTGTAGGAGCAATGGCAGCTTCCTGTGGATCCAGAAAGCTCCATGTTAGCTTGTAACAAGACTCAACCAGCTGCCCTGATTCCCCAGAATTTTAATTCAGAGCTGTCGTACATTTAAAAGATATATGCAAATTAATTTAGGGCAATTTGCTCCCAGGTTGTTTTCCTTCAAGGTGAACCTGTCATGCCTAAAATCCTGTGCTTATTATAATGGGAATTATAAATTTCCCTACAAATAAAATCACATTTATTTTGGCATATTCACCCTGAGAAAGTGGCTATGCTTCTAATTCTGTTGGTTAAACATAAAGACAACTATATGGACTAGTTTACACATTCACGTAAAACATACAATACTTAATAGTATTAATTTACGCAGGGTTTACAGCCAATATATTTTTTCTGTAACTTTTCCAAAAAAAAAACATATGGGTATAAAAATTGCTCATCCCAAACAGCATCATTTATCAGCATTGCTATAATAATTTAGATTGTAAGCTCTACGGGACAAGGACCTCCAACCTCTTGTGTCAACCTCAACATAGCACTTAAAGTGAAGTATCCCTGTGATCTCATACTGTATAGTTTAATGCAATTTCCCATGTCAGTATTTTATTTTTATTCTGAACTGTACAGCGCTGCATATGTTTGTGGCTCTTTATAAATAAAATTATACATAATACAATAATGACAGCTAATGGAGTATGTATAGTCTACTTAAACTCTGTCCTTCTCTAATTAGCTCATATGTTATCAGATGTGACCTTTCATAGCCTTACAACAGAACCATGTGACCTCTTTTGCTGTGCAGGAAAGCACTAGTAACTTCCTCCTTGGAGCTGCAAGTATCTCATCCCTCCTCAGTTCTGAGAAATGGTCATATTGGTAGCGATTGGTTGGCACAGGTGTAACTTTACAATCATCATTGTAAATGTGCCCCAGTCTGTGTTAGAAGGACAAATACTAAACTTTTAATAGGCTCTAATGGACACATGGCCTACAGAGGTCAAATAATGGCACATATGCCTAACTGGGTATATATTTAAAATAGTTTGTAGTTATTTCTCTAAGGGGGTTATTGGCTAAAGTCCAAATTGTTGTGTAAAGGTGTGAATTTGCCAGCTAAAGACAGTCGCAATAGACTGCTACTGTTTTGCATTTCTGACTTCATTATGGGAATATTGTCGCAGTTGCGACTTTACAATGGGAAAACTGTCGCGGTCGCAGATTTGCTCTGGGAATTCGCTGTTTGATAATTCAACAGTCGAACTCTCACTTTAGTCAATAACCCCCTAACTATTCATTTCAGTGAATAAATCCAATTTCTT
>WMED01006600.1:0-18331 GCA_019650415.1 Pipa parva
TCCCTTTCTATGTCTCCCTGTCCCTAGTTCATCCTCACAATGTGCCACTAACTGTGTATCGTAAGTGTCCAAACTGGAAGTGAATTCGTCACATCGCAGAATTTGTTAAATAATCCGAGTTGGAGACATTGCAAAAGGGCCCGGATCCAGACCTTTACATGACTATTCATCCATTAATAAATAACCCCTTCAACACACACACACACATATATATATATATATATATATATATTGGATAGGTAAATAATCATACATACAGTTTGGTCCTATACAGTAGAAAAGGAGAGGAAACAAAAGTATACATTCCCTAGATCTAATAGGATACTGTAAGATACAATTACATGATGCCGACGAATTAACAAAGTTTATATATTATGTATAAGCAATTCTGGTCTTTAAAAAGATTTACATTGGTTTGTTATGCTTTGCTTATATACTGTGATAGGTTTATAATTAAAATGCCCAATTGATAAAAAGAAGCAAAATGAAATGAATGATACTAGTATTTAAACAATAACTTGCAATAAATGCAGTGTATGGGGTGCATAAAATACTATAAAACAAAAATACGACTGCAAAAACACTGATTCAAACTGCTGTATAAATCGAATGAACTGGGAATTTAAACGTGCTCTGGATATTGATTTTGTATCAGCCTTTTAACAGATAATACTTCAACTAAGCATGAACGATTTACACAATTAATTTCTTGGCTAGCAGTGAAGTTTGTCTATCTCTTGGGTAAAGATAGCATATTTGTTCAGAATTACTAAAGCGTCACACGAGCCAGTGACTAGTGGATATCTGTTTAATATGTATTAAACTCTACTCCAACACATTATGCAATGTAACCTCCAGACCTAGCTGAAAGGATGGATAACATCACGCAGAGTAGGAAGGAAAATTTCCCAGCTTTCCTTGGAAGTTTAATAAACAGTTTTTGACCAGATGGTGCAAAGTTGTCTGCATTTAAAACCTATGTAGAATTTGCTTTGGTGGCCATTGATTTAAAGGGACTGTATCTCAATGAATGGCTAATATAGAAGGTAGCCATTATTTTCCACATATCCCTAGGGAAGGCATATATATATATATATATATTTAATTTATTCACCCAGTCTGGTGTGTTCCCTTTACTATGTACAGGGCCACAAAAGATGCTGGCGCAATATAAATCAATAAAATGAATATTATTATTAATAACTATGATTTGGTAAGTATGTATGCTAGGGGCAGTTTAATCAACAAATTATTTTATGAAAAAGTTTCTCTGAAAGAGCACTTAATTACTGTAAAATGGGCTGCATATATATTTCAGTAAGCAACCAGAGAGAGACGAGGAGCAATCAATGTCAAACCAAACTAATACGGGATATCATCCCGCTGAATGCTGATCTGTCAGCAAGGATGAAATTGTAGCTTTGTGAACTGTTAAGATGCAGAATATTAACTCTTTATTATAGAAAAAGCATCACATTTTTAGCTATATATATATATATATATATATATATATATATATATATATATATATATAGTATATATACAGTATATACAGTATACTATATAAATGTAAAAATGAGTATTGCAATACATGGTTATACCTTTTTTAATTGGACTAACAGTCAATTTAGATAAACAAGCTTTCAAGAGGTCTGTCGTCCCTTTATCAAGTCTCAAGCAGTACTGAATATCAGTACTGCATCTATGGACTAACACAAGCACTCTATCCTATCTTATACTGTATATACAGTATATTATATATTATTATTTAGGCATGTGCTGTGATGATTTTGCCACTCAGCATTGGGTGAACTGAGCAGCGAAATCATTACAGCACATGCCTGAAGCAGGCGTGATGACGTTGATGCCACTTTGCCCTGCCAATGCCAGTCAGGAGGGGGAGCCGGATCATATATATAGCGATAGCTATGAAACTGCTGTCCAGGAAAGTTTTATAATATCTTATTTTGTTTTATGGCTTTAGTTCTCCTTTAATTTACTGCTCCACAACTATCAAAGAAAGCTGCAGTGACCAATATTAACAGTAATAAGAAGTTAACTTGACGAAGGAAGCAGGGAAAAAAACAGTACCATTCTTATCAGAGGTTGTCACATGGTAATACCATGGCAAATAACTTATTATTTAATAGTGTCTTTGAAACTCTCCTAAATGACAGACATAAGAGTCACTTCCATTTCTACCTTTTGTAGAAAATAGGATTAACAGTTTGCAGACATCAGGCATGATAACACATAAGATTGAGCAGATCATCGTTAATTGATCATTCTGCTCTGTTAACAAACTAATCATAATATTACATCCCATTTAAACTTCCATGTGCTATTCATATTAATGGTGTGCTCCAATGTGAATGAATAGGAAAATAAGGTAGCTAGTTAGAACATAGTTCAGAGGTGGGCATTGGGAAGAGTGCCAGGCAGCTAGATTTTATCGAGCACACCCAAGGCAATCCTAAAATCAGTAAACAACACAGAGATTTGATTACCAAAGAAATGATTTCTTGGTGCAAGACTCCTTCAGTCAATTTAAGCTGACAAGAAAACACAGTGATAACAGCTGGGACCAACAGGTTGTCATCTACTGTAGAATCAGTGAGTGGACATTCCAAGGCAGAACTGATAGATGAAGTCTAGACTGGTAACTAACATTTCTTCCTGCCCTGTAGTCAAGTAAAATAATGAAGTACTGGAAGCTCCATAGTTTATGCTGGCTAGAAAACAGTACAATTGGAAGTTATTGAGTCATAAAGTGAAGTTTTGGAACCGCTTGGCACCACTTCCCTCTAGGAAAAGCTCAGTCAAGAAGATTTATAAAGCTGAACAAACTTTCAGTGACTAAGTCAATGACTAAGCGAAAATCTCAGTTTGCCAAAATCTGGAACTTAATGGCACGTCTTCCATCAGATCAGGAACCGTAATGAATGTGAAAGAGTTGAGCAGCAACAGATGCAGGTCAGCTAGGGGCACCAAAAACATGCATAGTATGGGAAAATAAAATCGGTAGCATTACCCACTTGTCTCACCAGGAGATAATAAATGTCATCTTAGTCTACTCGGACCAGAAGTGAGATAGCCTTTGCTGAAACTGGAAGTGTGGTATTACTGTAGTTCAGAAACCCATAATAGTTAACTATGTCTTATCCGTAACAACAAGGAACAAGAACCGAGGACTCAAAGGAATAAAGGAACACAGTGATAACTGTAGGATAATGAGCCTGATTTTGCTGCAGTTCATCTACAAAAGTAGCCAACTGTTCTAGAATTTTCTGTTGCTGGAGTTAGAAAGATTCTTTAGTATGAAATCTCTAAACACAGGCTTGTAAAAAGGTGTATTTTTTGGGTCCATGTTCTAACACATGCAAAATTTGAAAAACACTATGAAGTTCAGACCCAGATAACAAAGCTAGAACTTGAAGCTCTCCTTGACATGGAAGGAGAATCCGGACAGACCTGGTGTTCACCACACCCTTTATAAAATATCACACTGTAGGAAATGTGAGCCAATAAGGTCTACAGCTGAACATTCAAGGTCGATAGAGTCAAATCCAAGGCAGCATCGAAAAATGGTGAATCGGGATTGGTTAGTTTAGGGCAAAATCTAAGAACAGCAAACTAAAGCTTCACAGAACCTGGAATACAGCTGTGGCAACAGGAAACAAATGACAGGACTTTAATAGGGGCTTGGGATTGTAGAATAGACTGCACCTGTGCTGATAATTACCAGCTGTGCAGCCAGTATATAGCAAACACACAGTTCAGATTCCCACACTGGATACATACTGTAGCACAGGATCAGAGACACTGTCCACAAAGTAGCACATCCTGGATTTAAGCTTGAATCTAGTTCCATCCACAGTGCCTGACATGTGACCACAAATGTATTTTATTGCTACGGATTATTGTTTGGTTCCTGCACACTAAATGATAGCTGGGTAATATGTTTTCACACTCAGCAGAGTGCTACTGAGGCTCCCCTTGGAGTTGAGGGGGTGTTCAGAGTTCTGCAGGGTACAATACAGGAGGAGGCACTAGATTTGCCCTGGGACCCAGTTTGACCAAATCCTGCCCTAGTCCTGGAGCTGGAGGACCTCATTTATGAGAAGAGACCTAGAGAATTAAAATATATATTTTTAGGCAATTACAGGAAGATATAATCACTTTGTATAACTATATAACTGGTCAGGATGACACAAAAGATACGTGGACAAGTTTAAATCTCCAGGTGGGAAAAGGGATCTTTAATGCCAGGACTATGAAATTGTAGAATAGCTTTCCACAGGAGCAAATCTAGACCAAGTTTTAAATGAGCTGTTCACCAGACCAACAAAGCTAAACTAAGGGTCTTATTGACCTTTTTTTTTCTTTTAATACAGGCTGAACTTGATGGACTTTTGTCTCTTTTCAGTCTTACAAACTATGTAATAAATTAGCATTGTTACATTAGAATGCAGATAGATATGCAAATAATAGAATATTATTGAAAATGAACATGGCTAAATGCAGTCAAAATGTCCGTAATACTCTGATTATGTTCCAGTACAAACTGTGGGAGTAAAGGTTTCAGTGGGTGCAGGTTTGGCTAGACCACACCAAAATTAAGGGTCAACACTCGGAATCATTGTGTTTGCCTGGATATTAGGATTAATTCTCATGCACATATAATGTAGCCGTTTAGATTCCATTATTAAAGTGCAGTCAATAAATGTAAATGTTCACTGACATTTATACATAACATTATTCCCACCTCAAAATGTATTCCTTTTGTGGCTAGTATAAAATTGCTGTTCTGATGCACTGAGAGTGTTACGGTACATAATAAACTATCAGGGTTGGAAACAGAAAGTACCGTTCCCACAATCCATCAGGGGATTGAGCAGCGAAATACCCTGAACAAGCAGTCCTGTGAAAGTTGCATTCCATGACATTTACATTCATGTAAAGAGGAATTTAATGGAAAGAAAAACAACCATTATAGTTCCGACAAAACGCCGTAGAAACGGTGTTTAATTTTTTTTTAAAAAAAAACAAACCTTTTTTTCAGGCAATGACCTATTACATCTCCTTTGTAGAATAAAGTTTCAGCCATATTGATATGTTAGTTGCTGCTGCAGTTTACAGGGCATGCCCTGGATCTCATTCATATTGAATGTTCTGCTATATTAACCTTGTAGGACTCTGTTCAGTTGCTGAGTCCAGAATAAAAGCTAAGATATGTACATTGCTCTCCCACAAGCACACAGGAGCACTGAGCGAGTTGATATCTGAGTGGAATTACAAGAATGAAACACTATTAAAACACACATTTTTCTTTCAAACTATATGTATGATATTCTATATAAACAATTCAATTTCCATGCTATTGTTAACTATATTTTATCTTTTACATCACATTTTCAGCGTGTCCTTTCAGGAGACGGGGGTGCGTTAATGGTGCAAACACTGTTTTCAGCATGGGCTAAAGTGCTCTGTAACTGCTTTCTAAAAACAACTGCATTTCACTCTTGTGCTCTGCGATGTCAATAGCCAAACCATAAACTGACAGATTTGCTTTCCCCTGGCCTTAAATAGACTTTTTTCTAAATGACCAGACAAGTCGATTTTTCAGACCAGCCAAATGTGTTCTACTTGCCAGACCCCCTCGCTAAATTAAAATGTTCTTTGTTACAAATGACCTTTATTTAATGCACCAAAACCTCATTTCCCTTTAGACTTTTTTTTTGGCTTGATCTGCGTTTTATATCTCCACACCTGAAGTCTGTGTGTTTTCCTAACCACTGTGGCTCCAAAGTGCGATGGTTGGGGCTGATTTTCTCAGTCTGGCTGTCTGATGTGCTTTATTAAACTGGGGTTAGCAGTGGAAGGTCCAGCCACAGGGGGTGACTGTTTTACAGAGGCCGTGGCTGTGAATATAACTGTTTAAAATGCCATACTGCGTTCTTCGCTCTCTCTCTCTCTCTCTCCCAGAATGCTCCCTTTCTCTCTAAGAATGATGTTTGTTTAGCCAGTAAATCAATAAAATGCACCATACTGTTATTAACAAGGTGTATAAGAAATATTATTTGCTTTGCATTGCTGCAGAAGGAATTACAAATTACTTGCCATTAAACAGAGTAGAAAACAGAGGAAAGGGACTTGGTACGGTACATGGATTCAATAGTTTCAGGTTCTTTGTCAATTGCACACTGACAGGGGCAATTGATTCAAAAGGTCTAGTAACCCACAGGCAACCAATCAGCAGTCAGCATTCTCTGGTACACAGAAGCAATCAGGGCTGGTTCTACCGATGGGCGATGGCTCTGGGCGCAATCTATTTGAAGGGTGCTGTCGCCCACATTGCCCATCGTTAAACTTGACCTCCCCCTGCGCCCCCCCGCTTCGCGATACCCCCCCCCTGCTCCGCGCCACCCACTCACCTCCAACATCGTTCCAGCGATGCTGCACCTCCTCTAATGAGGTAAGTTGAATGCCTATCCTAATTAGCATTCCATTATTTTTCCCTCTCCATTGCTCCTGATCTTAGTTCACCCTGTACATTAGATAAAGTGACAGTACCTATTGCCATGTACTACTTAAAGGAGCAGTCCAGCCGAAAATAAAATAAAAAACCTTTATTTATTTATGCTAATTAATGTGATCAATGCATCCTCCCTGAATGGTGTGCACACTCTCCATGTGACTTCTAGGAAATGCCGATGCGGGGCTTCACTAGGAGCTCGGTTAGCTAGGAATGTGCTCCTGAGAGAGATCGTCTGATTCGGACGTCATAGAGCCACCAACAGTGTCTGAGGATGGGGTATGCAACAGGGAAGTACTGTATAGCACAGTGATGGCTAACCTATGACACACGAGTCAGAGGTGACACGCCATGGTGTTTTCGCTGACACACGTCATGGCAACATTTGTGCAGTGCTCTCAGTAGGAGAGTTTCCCCGCCTTCAAAAAATTATGGATTTTTCTCTAAGTGACACACCACCCGAGTTATGCTTGTTTTTTTGACACACTGAGCTCAAAAGGTTGGCCATCAATGGTATAGCACTTCTTTACAGGTAAGAATTTTATTTTTTTTTTTTAAATTGATAATAAATCTATTTAATAAAAGGTGGTAATTAGCATAAATAAATGTTTTTTTTTTTTTTGGCCAGACTGCTCCTTAAAAGAGACAGTACCTACTGTCTGTGTACTACTTAAGTTCCTGTGGCTTGGACTACCTATCCAGCTACCACTAAGGGGGTGGTGAGCCAGGGGGCTGCAACCTGGGACATAATAGATAGTGTTGATCCCGAGGTGCGTATTCCTTAATTGGGAATTTAGCGTTACTAATTCCAATACTCCCGTCCCAGTACAATATACAAACTGTAAGTAAATAGGTTATGGAGAAGCAGTACAATGAATGGTGGATTAAACCATTGACTTTTACGGCCACTGTCGCTGTCACTGTTGGTATCACAGTAAACATCAGTGGTTTAATCCACCATTCATCGTACTGCAACCTAGGAACCTCCTTGCCGCAAAGGCCATACCCCCTCGCGGGAGTTAAAGGTGAAGAGCAGAAGCTCCTTAGACTCCAACCCTCAGGTGAGCCCTTGTCAGCCCTGTGGTGGTAAGAGGGTCCAGTGATACCCGTGACAGAAGTGGTGAATGAATGTGACTGCCATGAATAAGCCAAACAGTCATTTTATGCAGTTATAATTACTAAACAACCCTAAGCTCCAGATAAAAACAAAAATCTGACCTATGCAAATGCTATTATAAGTGCATCAGATGAGGACATTTGCTAGTAAACCGTTGCTAGAAAGTCAAGACATACAAGTTCGGCTTCATGTGCATGGGTGGCTCCTCTGACAAATAATTGCTAGTAAAGTGCTGGATTAGCAAATGGACAGGTTCTGTGGCTCGCTGTTTGCATAAGGTTTACCTCATTATTGTAGAGCAACCAGTTGTTGGACAGCAGTAATCAATTTTGTGGAGCTGACCTACACAACTCTTAGGGTTACAACAGTCAAGTTCCACCCTGATTACAGCCAGTAACTGCGTCCTTTATTACTGTGCAAACATAAGAGACTATGCATGCTGTGTTTATTCATGTTCTAGCAAGTTAGGCTGCTCTGCAAGGGCTGAGTCTTCAAACCATTCGTTAATGCAGCTACACAATTAATATGCTTGCTTACATTCCTGGGTGACATACAAAGCTGCCATACATCAGGAGCTGTGATGATAGAAATATTATGCTCTCAATACAGGGAGCTAAATCATTTGTCACTTTTACTTTCAAGTTCCTGCAAAAGGGATATTAGTCAGTGGCTTACCAGGCTTTACAGACAACAACGTGTATGAATAAAAGGAACCTAGCAATTAAAAGAACATTAACACCAACAAATGAAAACGTCTCTAAAAAAATGTGTAGTTACTTAACATTCCATCTGTGCTTCCAGAAATTCTAAATTGTTTTTATGAAATGTGATGTTTAGCTTTCTAGCTTTAAAATTGGGCTTTTTGGGACAATACATAAATGCGTATGATAGAAAGCTTTATCGAAAGTAATGGGAATAGAGGAGATCTGTTTAAAGAAGAACTAAAGTCTCCTAAATCTGATTAGTTCATTTACTCAACATGCCAGCAATGCAATAAACTTTCAGTCTTTCCCTTCCAAGCCACTTACTTGGTTATTTCTTCTGCATGTAATATTTCAATAGTACATGGCAGCCTTTGTAGCAATTCAGCTCCACCCCCCCCTGCTGAGAAAGATGTTGTCCCGGGCACTGGCTTCTACAGAGCATGTGTGAAACCAAGCACTGAGTGTGTGTCTCATGGATATTTCCAGTTTAATGTACATGTGACACTCTATAGCCAATCATCAACAGACCGATCATTTACAGAGGTTGAGTAACCCACAGCAAAACAAATCAGCAGTCAGCACTCTCTGATATAAGGAAGAAAGAATAAAAAAAGACAACATCTGATTGGTTGCAATAGAGAATCCTATATGGAGGGCATGAGATACTAGTGCCAGCAGTTCTATAAGAGGGCACCACAACCCTCAGGTTGCATCTTTATAATAGAGCGATTTTGGCTGGGAGATCCACACTTTCAGCTTATCAGTTATGGCTAGGGTACATTAATTCTTCTTTAATAAACATATAAAAAAGACTGCAATAAGTAGAGACAAAACGTAAAATTCGGGAATTTAACTTTAATTATAACATTTTTACAAATGCTGTGTTTGAATAATTCCCTTGCCAGTCTAAATGAGTTTTTGTGTGTGTGTGTTTTTGTGTGTGTGTGTGTGTGTGTGTTTTTGTGTGTGTGTGTGTGTGTGTTACTGGTCTTTTTAATACCTTTTGCTAGTACTAATATTTATTTTTGAGGTCACTCTTACATTTGACTTTTACATATTATGCCATTAGGGCCATACACATTATTAACCAAATGTAAAGTATTTCATTTATTTATTAAAGTATCTACTAATATTACAACAATACCACACTAGGCTTCTTGGCAACCATGACCTCACTGTTACTGTTTGAGAAGAATGGCGGTGGTTTAATGTGGCACATTTTACTAGAATAATGTGGCTTAAACTGACTGCTTAATTCACTGGTAGCTGTTGATATTGCATTCTCCGCTGTATGTAATCCACTTTCACACAAAGCTGGTCTGGTGACAGGTGAGCGTTATTTCAAACCATTATATCACAGGCGTTTAATAAGCAAGTGTTCCCTTTCCCCCATGATACATATGAGTATTCTAATAACTCTCAGGAGCTTTAATCTAAGTGACGCAGCCCTACAAATCTAGACAGACTACATTATTTTAACAATGTTAAAAATGTTCCATTTTCTCTTTTTAGCAGGGTAAAAACAATGGAAATACTGGAAGATTTGTGACGTGCGGTTGTGCAGTTTCTTTAAAAGCAGCTTGCTGACATTCTGGATAAAATGGCTTTTTCACTCAATAATCCATTTATTCAGTGTTAGTAGGGCTATAAAAATAATTTTGTTTTAAGTGGGGGGAATTAATATAATACGCACAGAACAACTAATGATGCTAAGCTCCGTAACACCCTAAATCCCTGATTTAAATCTAGATAAAGTGTGTTAAGAGCAAGCTGTATGCTGTAAATCTCACCCTAAGTGATTATGAGGTGGGTAGAAATGACAGAAGTGTTTTGCAGGCATTATGGAGTCCAAACACATCTATAGAAGTTTGTTACACAAAACCCTGCTCAGATCTGACAGGACCTATACTGTGAAGGAAATCTTGTCTTGTGAATATTTGCCTGGTGTGCAACTGGCTAATTATTACCTACCGAGAACAATTAGCAGACATTTACATTGCTAGGGCCAAGCGCAAGATTTATTGATTTAGAAAGTAAATATTGATCATGGAATAGCCAAGGTCTTCATTAGACTCTCGGACAATACATCTTGACATTTAATGGGAATGAGTCAGTGTTGCGCATTGTGAGTTAAACAGAACTTGCTCAAACAGCCTGTAAAATAAATGTGAAACTAGCATTTAATTGTACCTGAATAAACTGAGGTCTGGTGTACTCAAGACTTCACAAAATAGAGGAGTATTGACACAGAACTTAATTGTTTTCACATGTTTGTTATATATCGTGTCTGCTATGTGTTTAGAGTATTACAGATGATATTTACTCACGACAATACCCAACTAGGGAAGGTGTCCACTTGTGGCCTATAAAAGAAGTCTTAGATAATTTGATTGGCGCTCGGTTATAAATATTATATGCTAAGTTGGTAAAATGAAGGGTAAAAATACTTCCGCTTTCATGTAATGTGTTAAATATATTGGCGATATTCTCTACTTACAGTACATACAATATTAATTCCAAGCGTTCACAGCTGGGAGAGAGATCACTTTCAGTTTACCTTGACCTGATTGAAAACTAAGCTTAATATGTTATCTTTAAAAAGTTACTGATCATCCAGGTGTGTGTGTGTGTGTGTAAAACGTCACGCTCTGTAACATAACAAAATGAGTAACATTTCTTGGGAATCATACACAAACACAATTAACTTAATGAAAAGGGGTATTAAAGCTGTAACTGTAAATTAGATATTGTAATGTGCAATATCTGTATAACGAGTACAGCACTGTCACCAGCATCAGCGGTGCAGATGAGCGTCCATGTGATCCTGCGCTGTTCGCACATGCGCAGTGATGTCTTGGAGGTCCCACTACACAACTGGCTACGTCCGATTGTGTAAGTCATCACTGCATATACATGAACAGCGCATGATGCCTGGTGACAAGCACATGAGTTAATCATAGCACTATTATCCTTGTTTCTTGCTTAATAATGTCTGCTACATTCTTGTGTACAATTAGCATTTCCTAAACTGTGCAAGGTACATGTTACAATATCTCTCTTTCAGTTAAAACTTTAGTCTCCTTCTACTTCTTTACTCGGCATATAAACTTTCTTAGGTTAAAATACTTTCATCATGGAGATTCCTTGGAATAGTTTTTAAACTCTCCAGGCGGAACATCACAGTGGACTTATAAATAGAATTGTTAGAGCTGTCAGAGTAGCATCCATTGCTGTCCTACAGTAATTGCATTTATTATGACTCCCCAAGAGGAAGAGAATGCAGGTCTTATTACCTGATGTCCATTGGCTCCAGCACAGTTTTGGGTTATCCAGGTCGATCCAGCCTGAATTAAAACATATGTGAATTTTATAGCTGCTTAAAAGTCTTTATAGAAAATATACCTGCCTTCTACATAGTATTGTAAGGACATAGCACTGCATTAAAGTATGCTATAAAGATATACAAGAACGCATCTATAAATCATACATAGAATCATGCCGGGAACATATTAGCTATAAAATGAAAGCACTGATTAGCTCGGGATCTAGCCAACTAACGTAAAGTATGGCTTACCTTTCTATCTAAAAATTAGATCAAAAAGTTTCTGCCGGTAAATATCAGTTGAAAAAAATCTCTTCAGTTGAATATCAGTTGAAAAAAGTCTTCCTCCTATTTAGATTGTAAGCTCTATGGGTCAAGGACCTCCATCCTCTTGTTTCAGTCATGGCCTGGCACTTAGAGTGATTTATCTTCTTGATTACCTGTATATGCTTGTAATTTACTTCCCTCGTTCATTTATTATGCACTTCTCCATTGTCTGGATTATAATCGCATTGTTACATTGTACAGCGCTGCGTAACCTTGTGGTGCTTTATAAATAAAATTATACATACATACAAAACAGAAATTAGAATTTCTATATGATTTGCAAATGTTATATTTTCTGCAGCTTATGATTCTGGGTTGTAAAGAAGAGGGGCAATGGAAGAGTTAATTACTGTGTTCTTTGGTAGAGCAGGAGGGATAAAGGGAGAATTCAAGGCTGGCTTGTAAAACACTAGAGTAAACACTGAGATGGGTTCTGAGAAGCTTTGAATTTACTGGTTTCTTTTATGTAGGTCTCTGATTCCTGGGGACTTCCACACACAAGCCTCAGTGAACTTTAAAGATACAACAAGAAGTCTTCCTTCCTTGTTTCTTTATTTTCCCTCTTATCTTCTCCATCTGACACTCTTTAGAGACCACATGCCTTTGTTTTATTTCTAATCTGTAACATTCCATTCTGCAACCCTCTCTTGGGCATAATCTCTGTACACATAGCTAGAAAAAGGGCATTCAATATAATGACAATATCACTGCATGATTCCTGTGCTCTGAAAGAATATTAGAAACAAAGAAATTACTGGTTTGCGCTCTCTCTCTCTCTCTCTCTCTATATATATATACTGTACGTATTGAAAAACTTGGTGATACCTTTTTATTGGATTAACTGTCTTTTTAAATAAATGAGGTCCGTCCTTTCTTTATTATTACGACTGTTAATTAGTCCAATAAAAAAGGTTTCACCAAATATTGCAATACTTTTTGTTTTGCATCTGTAGACTAACACGACCACTCTATCCTAACTATATATATATATATATATATATATATATATATATATATATATATATATATATATATATATATATATATATATATATATATATATATATATATATACCAGGGGTGGCGAACTTGCCAAAAAAGTGACATCAACCAAGAGCGCTTCCCCAAAGTGCCAGCGCTGGTGAGTGACGTCATCACACCAGCACTGGGGGAGGAGCTCACACGTGTCGGGGAGGAGAACTCCCCTGCTTGTGTGCACTTCTTCAGCGCAGGCCACGGATCCGGCCTGAAAACTGTCAGATCGGGTCCGTGGCATGTACTGAAGGCAGGGTTTGGTGACGGCTCGTGTGCCAACAGAGAGGCCTCTGCGTGCCATAGGTTCGCCATCCCTGATATATACTGTAGATTATAAATGGATATAAATATGTGTGTGTACATATTTGTATATCTAAGGCATCTTTCAGAACAAGATTTGTGTGAGTCCTCTGGACTGACTGGACTTATTACATTATTATCTATATAAATGACACTCAGGCATTTACATTATTTAATATGACACCCATTGATTAATAAATCCGTAGCATGCTGCACATTACAAGTTGGTCAAACATATCCGTGTTCATTGTAAATGCATTTATTTGGATGAGTTTCAACATAAAAATGAGTCACTTAATGTGAAGCAAGTTTTCCAGGTTTGCACCTGTTGAGCCTCGGTGGGCTAATGGCGCAATCAATTCTAACTGGTTCAACAGTGGCAGTCGGCTGGCAGTAGGTAGGTGGGTAAATCTGTACAAATTCTGATTGTTCTGCATTGAATATCTGAATAGTTGTGGACCCCCTACTGGGGAGTAAAAGTACATGTTGTCCCATTGATGCAAGATTTTGTGACAATTACACACTTCTCTAAATTGGCAAATTCAGCAAAGATCAAGGCTTGTTGTGATGTTACACATTCATTGCCCAGTTAGCTGCATTACACCATCCGCGTATTTACAAGCTACCTCACGTCTATTCTCTGCAAATTCATTGGTCAGTTAGGGTCATGTGTCAAAGTGACAATTCATTGGTCAATTAGGGTCATGTGTCAAAGTGACAATTCACCAAAGCATAATGGCTCGGATATGCAGATTTGACTTCATCAAATGAAAGTGGAGAATTGAGAGGCTTAGGTCAAGGTTCTTGTTAATATTCTGGCAACATTTTATTTAAAAGGCTTCAATAATATGGCAACCAGTTGCCAGCATGGGCTAGGTACTATCTGCCATTGAAATAAAATTTATGCTAATTTATGCAAATATTCCACAGAGACATAACCGATAACCAAACTGTTACAAAATGGTGAAATTACCCTTTCTTATTATAATTCATGCATATTGCCAGAATAAATTGTCTTCGCAACACAATAGATACTTTGATGCTAACTCACTCTTTGATAAATAGGCCTCTGAAATCACCCAATCCCTTGATATGACTAATGACAATAGTCACTAATCTCTAAAAGGGATATTATCACCAGAAAATATTTTGGTTTGTTCCTTAAAACACTGTGGGGGCTACTGGCTAAAGTCCGAATTGTTGCATAAAGGTGTCAATTCACCAGCTAAAGATGGCCGCAATAAATGGCTTCTGTGGCACTCGCGACTTCATTATGTGAATATTGTGACGGTCACAACTTTAAAATGGTTGAGTCGGGGATTTTCTATGGGAATGTGCTGTTTGAGGATTCGACAGTCGAATTCTCACTTTAGTCAATAACCCCCTGTACGCTGCTTAGTAAAGTAGGCTAGCAATGAAAAACTTTATTTACAATAATTTGCATTTGCATTGTTGTCATGACAGCAGCCTGGTGAGCTTATCAGTGCAGTGCCTGAGAAACGATACATACAAATGCAGAAAATGGTACAGTCTGGAAAAATAGTCTCTCACAAAATGACTTTTATAATAGAAAAACTTTATTTTAGGTTTTATTATAACAAACATTTTCCACAAGTGTAATTAAACTCTTTTTCACCTTGAATTCTTATTAAGACCCGTTTTTTGTGGCTGAACTTGGATTTAAAGTGGATTTTATTGATTATTATTAATATTGCTATAGACTTCATTCCACCCATGTTGGTAATCAGTTTACTCATTCCACAATTTACCATCAATACTCCACTCACCCATAACAATCACGGTTGCTTTGATTCTGGGGGTTGGTAAGCTTTAAGACAATATTATAATATATTATTATTATTATCTACAAGAATAATCAAAAGTCAGGAACCATCCAAATCTATGTGATCTATTTGATTATATTATATACACTATATTAGGTTGGCCTTATCTTGTAATTATTTATTTTTATATACTACTTTATTATGCATCGCTTTACAGAGATTCACCATTCACTTCAGTTCCTCCCCTGTGGAGCTTACAATCTAATTTCCCTATTCAGACACACATAGACAGATGTATGTTTTTGGATTGTGGCGGAAACTCACACAGGTGAGTCATACAAACTGAATTGACTACAGAACCCAGCGTTGCAAGATAGCAGTGCTAATACTAAGGTAATTCAGCAAAGTGTGAACTTACCTCCCGATCCTTCCATTCACCTCGCCAACACTGTTACGCGCTCGCTTCTGTCCTACAGATGCACATCTGCGAACGCTTTAAAGGTATTCCAGTCTCCTCGCAACCACTCGAGTCGCCTCGCCGAGACTGGAATACCTTTAAAGCGTTCGCTGATGTCCGCGTGTAGGACAGAAGCGAACGCGTAACAGTGTTGGTGAGGTGAATCAAAGGATCGGGAGGTAAGTTCGCACTTTGCTGAATTACAGCCTGAGCCATCACACTGCCTGTGATGCACAACATGATTATGATTATAATTGTGCGTTAGAACAAAGGATGTACCAATGATATATGACACGAATGGCTAATTCTCCACACCTCTACACTGAATTACTTTTAGCAATAAAATGCCTATGTCAGAACCTTTATTCACTGCTATGATTACAATAAATGAGCACCAACATATTACTGTGATAAGACTAAGGAGGTTATTGGCTAAAGCGTGAATAGTTGAATAAAAGCCTAAATTCACCACTTCCCTATATTCTGCGATGTGGCGAATTCACAGATTAACAACGGTCACACACTGGCTACTGACACAGTCGCGACTTTACTATGGGAATATTGTTGTGGATTTTAAATGGGAAAATGCTGGTAAGTAAGCCTACTTACAGCTTGTACCGCCGCTCAAATCCCCAGTAGTAGTCATGCGGGTGCCCGGGAAACAGTGGACTGTTGTAGCAAACATCAAGAGAAGGACTTCCCAGCACTCCAATAGTTAAGAAGATATACTTTATTGCCACCACATGGGTAGAATTAAAAACATTTAAAACATGCCGCAATGCCTACGCGTTTCGCGGCTTGCGCTTAATCATGGCATGATTGATTGATTTTAAATGGGAATCCACTATTTAGTCAATAAGGAGTAGCCACCTGACGTGATGTGAATTCGCTTCGACAGGCAAATTTTCACTTTAGCCAATAAGCCCCTGTGTGTTTTACCTCCCTGGTAGACCACATGGCAGCAAAAGAAGAGTGCAAGCGGTGTACCACCTAGTGCCTGGGTATTAATACAAACAGGCCTAAAGTGCACAAAGAAACACAATCAGGCCAATTAGCACTTCAAGAAAACTACCATTTGTATACTATGCTTAGTACTAATTGGGGGGGGGATAAGTGTGAAACACATGCACACAATTAACAGGAACGTATGAACAGAATGTGAAACTCCATCTACTACTGCAAGTTAAGAACAGATCATACCATAGCCTCAATAACAATAATAAACACAATAAACCAAGTAAACAGATCAAGTAAACAAACAGATTAACTCTCAGGCTAACTGAGAACTACTCGTGCTCTCACACAGACACATAGAAGAGTTCTCTCCATGTAGGCTAAATCTTGGACCAGTGCACTGCTCTCTCTCTCCATACGGTAATTACTCCTTGTCTGCACTGGGAAGGTAATGTCCTGCACCAGATACAATGATTGTGCTATCCTTGCCATCGCTCCACGGAATCTAACTAAATTAATGGTAATGAAGCGCTTACAGAAACTGGAATAAAGAAGTCCTCATATGAACTCTGTGTTGTTACGTCCTGAAAATTAAACGTTCAACATATTGAGCATTTTATTCCTTTGGGATTACCATAAATATGACAAAATATGAGTTGGCTGTAGCTATTCAAGGCTAGGAATACCAGCAGAGCTATATCAGCCTGTAGCCAATAATATTAGAAGACTTAAGCAAATGGTGAAAGGTCTAGTTTCAGCAGACACTGGATATACACTCATACATACCTAAACCAGTATAAATAAAGCAAAAAAATCCATCATTTTCATATATACATGTTATAGATCAAAATCCTGCTATAAACCCATAAGATGCTGCAAAATGCCATCCTGAATCCAGGATTTGGAGCATTCCCTAAAATAAACATTTAGTTTTCATAATTCTACATTTCTATCGTGTTAACAAATGCATGTATGGATGTCTAAGAGCAGAGAGGCATGTCACAAACAGCACATCTAAATCATCAAAGAAATTAATCAATCTTATCAATTAGTTACATAATAATATATCTGTAATCCTCCGCTTTATCCTTAGGGAGCATTTCATCCACACATATAATAAATGATTGAAAAATATGAATTCTAGCATGATAACTAAATCATGTATCACCTCCCCTTTCACTGTAACCATTGTATACAGTTAAATTCTATCCATGCCATATGGGCAAGCAATGGGATTCTTCCACATCTGAGAAGAATCTGGAGCATATAAGGACCTCTCAGGCTAGATGTAAGAGTAGTAAAATGCTGAAAGAGGTATGTTACTCTCTGTAATGCAGAGTTGTTCACTCTACTACTGACATTCATTTTAACAGAGGCCTGTCATGTCTCATAACCATCCACTTCAGGCAGAAAGCTTTTACACCTCTGATAATACAATACATCACATAATGTGCTCTTGCCATTAACCACACTGTGCCCACTCTACACTATACTGTCTTTATCTTCTATCTATTTTTATTTTATGACCTTAACACTTGCTCTTTTTGGCTTTTTGTCATTTAGTTTATCAGTTAAATATGTTGCGAACTGTGTATCCTCTAGTACTGCTCTGACCTGACGAAGAGGGAAAATGTCTGCAAAGCTTGTCTTATACAATGAACTGTTAGTTCAAATAAAGTATCATATAATACTACAGCGCCCATCCCTCTAGTCATATAATATTACAGTACTCACCCCTCTACTCATATAATACTACAGCGCTCATCTCTCTACTCATATAATACTACAGCGCTCAT
>WMED01006601.1:0-18331 GCA_019650415.1 Pipa parva
ACGCCTCTCATCTTTTTAAGTGGTGGAACTTACACTATTGGTGACTGACTAAATACTTTTCTTCCCCACTGTATAAGAGGTGGGATTAATAAAAAGGTATTGATTGGGGAGATAAATTATGTGGATAAATGGAGTGGGCAGGTCCAGATTTTGCAATGGATTCTTGGGCCTCTAGGTACACTACTGTGTACAATCTTCTATATCATACAAAATTCCCTTTGAAAATCTATTATTGGGAAGTTATTTTCTATAAAAACCAAGGGGTCTGTCATTTCTAAAAGTGATTATCAGTAATTCAGAAGTTATTGCAGTTGATAGAGAGTTTTGACATTGACAAAAATAGAAACTGCACCTGTGCCTAGGTATACGTGTTGCACTGATACATGAGAGGAATATCTGTCCTGGGAACAGCCTGCTGAAATGTAATCATTTCAGTCATTTTCTGTAGGGAGGTAAATGCTATTAGATCAGTAAAATCTTTTGATTTTCATTAACCAGGATGTCTAAAAAAAATTGTAATTATACTTGATTGCTCATCATATCGAGGGCAAATGAAATCTCTTGAGACCTTGCAGTGAGCACAGCAATGACTCCATGATGAGAAGTTCTGTATAATTACATTGTGTATTGTTAATGACCTTTGCTTATTCTCATATTTTTTATCATTTATCTTTATTCAACAATAGGTTAGATTTATAAAAAAAAAAATAATTCTTCCAATTACCATAACTCAACTTATTTTGCTCTCATCATATTTGTGTGAATTTGATGCTCTAAAACTAAGAGAGAAGCCATGACGGATAACTATTAGGCATACTTCATGTGAAGACCTTTATTCGCTGCTATATTTCTCAAGGAAAGTAACAACAATTAACGTAACACCTCAGATTTTCCAGAATTAATACCCATGTTCATCTTTTGAATGTCAGGTATGTACCATGTATGGACGCAATACGATAGCATGGCTGGCATTAAGATTGGTCAAAATAGGCAACTACAAGTCCCAGGGTCCCTATAGGCACTAAAAGTCTTTGCCTATAGGTGGCTCACTCGTGTGATGTCAGGAGCATTATGTGTCTATAAGCTCCTAAATTGTAAATCCAGCACTGTTAAAGGTTTCTCTCTCTCTGTAGCACTAATTGTTCAGTTCAAAACAGAAGACAAGAATTAAGCTGAGGTGAAACAAACCCCCTCATTAATCTGATTTCTCCACGTCTGAATCTGTATCATAGTATTATATTTTTATATTAATGCGTTAATTAATACATTAGATAAAAGCATGACTGAAGACATTGTGCTCATTGTACTTATGTCTATACCTGCTGCATTCTGTAGAACGTTGCCTGCCAAGTGCTGGAGAGGACGGTGGAGGAATGGATGAGATACCGGGACGAGTGCTACAAAACAATGTCCAGCATACCTCAGCCCACAGGTGAGAACTAACAAATATGAACACAGATGATTCTGAATACTGGCCTTGCTCTTGAGGAAACAGGAAGTGATGTAACTTTCACTGGTTCAATGGCTGCAGACAATATCTTGCAGAGTAGTGCAGACAATCCAATAGCATTATCAAAACTTTTTTGTGCAAAATTGGAATGCCACTGACACTTTTATTTATAAAAACTGCAAAGATGCAATGCCAACATTTCTTAAAACTAGAGAGATTAAAGGGGGTAATTCAGGAACGATCGAACTTACCTTGCGATGCTTCTCACCACTGCGTCGAGTCGGGTACGAGCTCCCTGGTCTCCTGCAAGCAGAGATCAGCGAAAGCTTTAAAGGTACTTTGGCTCACCTCGCCACCACTCGAGTCGCCTCGCCAAGCGAAGTACCTTTAATGCATTCACTGATCTCCACTTACAAGAGACCAGGGAGCACGAACCCGTCTCGGCAAAGTGGTGATAAGCATCGCAAGGTAAGTTCAATTGTTCCTGAATTACCCCCTAAAAGTAAATCTTTCACTGTTCTGCCCAGTCCTTGGTGACTTCAAGTCTCACTGTTGATGTACTTGAATAAACTATATACGCTGTTCTAGAATACAAACAAAACTTTTTTTTTTCCTGATAATAATAACCCTTAAGCTCTACCTTTTATTGTGAAATTAATTGGCGCTTTCTCAAGTATGGTTGGGTCAGCTGAGAGATTTGTCGTTGTGTATTTTTTTATGCACAAAGTCTACATGTTTTATTTGCTAAGTTGAGGTTGACCAACTAATAGGGTCCTGAGGAAATAATTGTCCCCATGTTTATTCACATTCACTGTGATGCATGATTTTGTGATTGAGGAATTCACTGTATTGTAGAATGTTTTATATGCACTGTGCATTTTATGTTGATTCATTTTAAATCTATCATTGTCTGACCAAAACACTATAGAGGGAAATTCATCAACAGGGGAAAACTTTACATAGGTCTAGTAACCCATAGTATCCAATCAGAAGTTTGCTTTCATTACTCTAACTTCCTTTAGACTAGTGAATACTAACTGCTGTTGGTTGCTATGGGTTACTAAACCTCTGTAAAGTTTGCCCTGTTTATGAATTCCCCTTTACATCTTGACATACTAATCCCTTTTTCTTATCTTCCCAGGGCTGCACTGTAATCGCACATTTGATATGTATGCCTGTTGGCCAGATGGAACCCCAGGAACTATCACTTATGTACCCTGCCCCTTTTATCTTCCGTGGTACCAAAAAGGTTCAGTATTTCATGAGCATAAGGTTTCTTTTATAGTACATGAAACATATACACTGATTTATTTCCAAAAGCAATCACACAGAAATTAAACCTGAATGTAGTTTGAGGGCAATTTAAATGCAGGATAACCTTTAAATATTTCACTTACGTATACATTTCAATAATAATGAGTTATACAGATAATTTCATAGCCTAAACATGGATTCATGTCAGCCATTCTGTACCCATCTGAAAACAGCTGGACCCCTAGCCCAGTGTGTTGAAAAGGGTTAATATATGTATCAGGACTAACAGGCCTGTTGGACGAGATAAGGGACAGAAGATAACAATGGTAAAGTGGAAACTTAGACACCATTCCTTTTCTTCTTCTGAAAAAGCTAAATTAAATCTTTGTCAATAACACCTTAAAGAAGAACTAAATGTTTGTTTTGTCAAGGGGTGATTTGCAAGGGGGAAGGGGGAGATACCTACTGATCAGAGTTTTACTCTTCAGCACTGCCTCCTGCTCTCACTTTCAAGCCAATATCTTCTGCAGTGTGAGGCCCTAAATCACCATTGTGCGAAGTGAGCCGCGAAGTGTTCAGCTCACTTCGCAAATGGTATTATGTGCCCGCTGATGTCCTGCACACGGACATCAGCGAGCGCATTAAAGGGATTCCCCTCCCGGCGAGGAGACTCGAGTGCTCTCGCCGGGAGGGGAATCCCTTTAATGCGCATGCTGATGTCCACGCACAGGACATCAGCATGCGCATAACACCATGTGCGAAGTGAGCCGAATGCTTCGCGGCTCACTTCACACAATGGTGAATTAGGGCCTGAGTCTCTGTGATCCTCTTCACTTTCTACTTCCTGTTCAAACTGCTTCTGAGCATGTGCACCTCAGTGAATTTGAACAGGAAACAAGAAGTGAAGAATATCACAGAGCATCACACAGCATGCGGTAGTGCTGGAGATTAAAATCAGTGCTGGAGATTAAATCAGTGAGTATCTCCCCCCACCCCTTGCAAAGCACCCCATGACCATAAAATCCTTTACTTCAACTTTAATCAGGGCTGGTTTTAATAGAGTGGGGTCCCAGGTAAAAACTGAAAGTAGGGATCTGTTTGCAGCAGCCCCCCCCCCCCCCTTTCAGGTATTGGTGGCCCAGTGCAATTGCTCAGTTTGTTCCCTTCTAAAAATGACATTGACCTTTATAAAGCTAGTCAATTGTACTGTATGAGGAAGGTATATATGCCTCCCATAAAGCTTCTATCAGAATAGTAAAAAAAGTGAAACCTGAACCTGAAAAAAAAGAAAAGAGCTGTCAAAGAAAAAAGCAGAAGAAACCTGGGAACACAGTAAGTCAGAGTTTGATTGACACACAGGGAAAATACTGTTCCAGCACTGATTCCATAAATCTTGGTGAATGAGAAAATAATGTCTCTGCGCTTTAATTGATGTTGACATAAGATTTATTATGTGATCTTGCCTGTAACTATTAAAACGATTTTTCTTTCCCGATATAGGGGATGACATTTTGAAATTCATTCATTATGCATGTCATTTGCTGATTGATCTCAAATTTTATTATTAGAAAGATTTTCTAGGTGCGTTACCCTCAACATATCCTTGACGTTTTCATTGCACTGGTTAATGTAGCAGTTTGACACTTAAATAGCTGCTTATAGGGTAATAATAAGTCATAAAAACCATGGCTGCATATTGACAGCTTTACATCACAATGTTAAAGTAAAGTGATAATAATTGAGTGTTTTGGTTATTATAATTTTCATTCACCTCCTCTGGACACTTCATGCGTCCTCCTTTATTCACTGATGTTCTCTATACAACTTATAGCTGTTTCATCCTATTCCCTCATCAACCACAACCACTTGTTTGCCCCAACATTTAAAAGAAACCTGAAACCCGAAAAGTGAAAGATTTTCATTTGGAATGATGTGATAATTTTTCCTACATGTTATAACTGAGGCCGAACTCTTGATTTGTATCAGCATTGGACTGGCTTGGGGAAGGCCATGTCATGCACAAGCCTGTTGGGCTGCCCTGTGCAGGATCCCGGTTTGGGCTTTGACACTGATTTGTATTGATTTGTATTTAACTCATTTTGGAGAGTAGATGTCTTTGTTAGATAAACATGCACCCAGCAGTTGCTATTGTTTTTAGGTGAATTGGAGGTAATACATATTTATGATTTGCAACCCAAACATTGCAGACTCTAGAAATATTATCTTGTAAGGTGGAAGTAAAAATAGGCCCCTCTTCCCTAAACAGCCAATTTCCAGCAGATAGTCCAACATCCAAAAAAATGCTGGCCGCATGCAACCTGCTGGAAATAGTGCTGACTAGAAGCAAGCTGGGTGTAGGGTGGTGTCTTAGAATCATCTGCTGAATGGTTCAACATGTCCATGTAACTAATATAGACATGATTCAAAATTGAAATGCACGGTCATATTGAGGAAACTATTTGTCAAGTCATTGGAGTCTTTTCCCAGCTAGGAGGCAACACCCTTTAAATGTGTTTTGTAGTTTGATGCAGGATCAAATAATGGGCAGCAGGGAATTACTTGCAAATCAAGAACAATTCATTCCTGGAGTAATAATATTCTGAAAAACCTGAACATGTAAGAGTTGTATTTCTCTAAATAATGTAGTTCAACCATCATATGGCTTTAGAGCCTCAGGTGTTCCATGCAAGTAATAACACTTAACAAGGCTTTTTAAGAAGTGAATCTCAAGGCAATTCTTAATCTTCACTCCCTTGGTAATAGAGTTAGTTTCCATATTGCTTATTTTTAGTACCTATATTCTAAATGGACTTTGTTTTTTATGGATTTAATTTTTGTAGCATCTAACCAAAAATTAATCTGGCCAAATATTATCACAGCATAGGCAGCCACCTAAGGTTCTGCCTATGCTGCTGGAGTGTGTGTATGGGGTGGGGTGGGGTGGCGCATTCTTGGTGGGCACCACTCCCTTTCCCTACTCTCAATCTCCTCTCTTAAAGACTGCCGCAGAGACATTGCTACAGTAGTCTCGCTCCAGCATTCTCCTGGGTTGTCAGTTCCTGTAAGCAGCTTGGCTCACTGGAAGTGACAGCCCCCAAGGGGAGTGCTGGGGAGAGATTTGGACTACAGCAGTATCTCGCCGGTGGTCCCTTAGAAATGGCTTTCCTCCACTGGGAGCTCTTGTGACAGGGAAACCTGGAAAGGCTAATTTCTCCAGTCGGGCCAAGTTAGACAATACTGGAAACTATGTTCATATGCTCAATACTGGCTATTATACATGCAACATTACAGTTTCCTATGCATTTGACAATGTGCGGTACTATAATAACATTACAACAGCCACAATACACTATTTCATAATGGTTACAGGATGCAACAGTATAATGACAAGAGGCTAATTTATAATGGCGTCATGATATGGATCTATAATGGTGATGACATACAAATTTACAATGGTGACAAGTCACAATATCATAATGGTGACAATGTGCAAATTTATGTCAACAACCCGCAAGTATACAAGGGTGACAACACACAGATTTATAGGTTTAGGTTACTAATTACACAACTCTCATGTACTGAAACTTATCTTGGTTATCCATGACAGTAATTCACCAACCCATGTCTTACACTGGTCAAATTTACTCTGTCCTTGTTTTCTCCTTCCTAGGCTGACCTTTATGTGCTGAATCTACAGTTATGAACTCCTGCTTAAATTACCAATTTTCTGCTGATTAATGAAAACTAGAGTACACAATGCATATGAGTATAAGCTATTTATTTAAATAAACAGAATGTTTCAAGCCTTGTGTCTTGCTCTTTAACAAGTCTGTGGCATGTAAATAACTGTAGGCCAAAGCTATCCTTTTAGGCTAAAGAGCACACCTAGGTTGGAATCTCAGTGCTCCCCTTGGAGCTTTCCTGGCAGCACTCACACAAGTGTGTATTCCCATACTGATCAGAGATACTTCTATAATTCAGCTGTATCACGGAGAATAAATATAAAAGAATACCATGTCTACACAACATGTATATTGATATATGTTCAGTTATGCATCACTTGCAGAGTCCAACATGCAGCTGATGTTTGTTCTGTGTGTTTACAGTGAGCCATGGGCTGGTATCACAGCGATGTGGACTGGATGGACACTGGATAAGGATAAATGGGACGCAGCCCTGGAGAAATGTTTCTCAGTGTGATGATGATATGGAAGTGACAAAAGAGGAGGTAACAGACAAAACTGAGCATGCAGTACATTGTACGTGTTCAGTGGATGTCTTTATGAATGTGTCAAAGCCTTCAGCAGGTCAGGAACATTCAAACAATGATGGGAAATTCCTAATATAAGTAGAAGTTTGGCAGGTTTGGCAGGTTTGGCAGGTTTGGCAGTGCCATGGCTCAGTGGTTAGCACTGCTTCCTTGCAGTGGTGGGTTCTGGGTTCAATTCCATCCTGGACTTCATCTGCATGGAGTTTGTATGTTCTCCCTACACCTGTGTGGATTTCCTCGGGGCACTCCAGTTTCCTCCCACAATCCAAAAACATACATCTGTGTGTGTGACTGAATAGGGAAATTAGATTGTAAGCTCTATGGGGCAGGGACTGAAGTGAACTTTTCAATATGTAAAGTGCTGTGTAATATAACAGCACTATATACAAGTAAATAATTATTAAAAGAAGATGTCTCTCAGAGTAATAAATGGAAGGCATGAAGAAAGGATCATTGTAGTACATTGTAGTACATGCTAAACAAAGAATATGTAGTATAGAGACAGTAAGTGCTTGATATGCAGGCTTGGAAAGGAGTTTTCTAGATGTAGAAGAAGCATGGAGCTCAGAGAAGTTGGCCTTTGTGTATAAGGCCGGCAAAAGATAGTCATTATTATAGGAATATGTGGATATAATGATTGGACTCTGAAGGGCTGAATCATGGATGATGTTAGTGCACTTCACTGGTGGAGTTAGCATTACTATGCATCACTTCACATCCTACTGCTGTTCAAATGACTATGCCACACTATGCAGGAATTTGCATCTGACGCTGTGGGCTTTGTTAATAAAAAAATCCACTGCTTAAGGAGTAGTAAATTTGCTAGTACTGGAGCATAGCATCCTGAAGCGATGCGCACATTCAGTCAAATTCACAGTTTAATGAATAAGCCCTTCTGTCCTTTGCAGTTTTATATTCATTTTATCTATGGATTTCTTGGTGTAAAAGACTCTTGATTCTGGAAATCAGCCGTTTGCCAAAAGAAATGCTTACTAACTGATACATAGAAAGTAGGTTACATATGCAGCCATTATTAATCAGTATATTGTTATTTTCAACACTTTCGTTGGATTTATTTGCATACAATGATCAGTAAGGTCCCTGATAAACTGGATACTCATTCATCCAGCAGGGAGTGTTCTAGATCTGCCACAGAAGAAAAGTAACCTAGAGAACTTTCAAATATACAAAAATTGGAGAGTTGGATTATGGGTCCTCATTACACACAGCAAAATTGTTATATAATAGTCATTCCCTTGGTGCTAATGATGAACTCTTTATATCTTAACTCTTGAAAGGGAATAAAAATTCAAAGATAAGTTTTTGATATATTCATTATTTATGCCAAAATAATCTTTTTTTTTTTCAAATATATTATTATTCTGTTTTTTTTCCCCCTGTCATGCTATTATATAGATATTTATTTTATCCCGCTATTACCTACTTTAAGAGAAATCTACTGTATATCTAGACCAGTGTTTTTGTAACAATTCAAGTCTTAACTTTGTTATTTGTAAATGTTGAATGAATAACCTGCTTGGGTTAAATGTTTTTTGTTTGTATTAATGTCCTTGTCCCCTCAGATGGAAATGCGGGACCTGTTGCTAAGTTTCAGAGCTCTGTACACAGTGGGTTACTCCGTCTCCCTACTGACTCTTATCTCAGCCCTTTTGATACTTACTATTTGCAGGTATGATAAACAGTGAACTCCCACTCATAGACCATAGTTCTTTCCATTCTGGATAAGGTCACAATGGATAAATGTTCTCTTACATTGAAACTTCTGCCATTTGTTTTGATAAATATTCTGCCCATCTAATCTTTTTAGATGCTTGCTGGTGAATGCTGCCTTTTATTTACCATGTCCTTCAGCCTTTTTTAGCTTTATTTCAGCATAATGATGTGCAAGGCAAATATGTACTTGGGTGATTATTAAAGGGCTCATACTGCTTAACAAAAGGGAAAGTAAAACTTCTGGACTCATGTGCTCAAAATATAGATTTGTTATAACAAATAAAAACACAAAATACAAAATTAAGAGGCCAATGCTCACATTTGCTTATACACTCTGTGACTCCCAGGACCCTTGATACAGCAGTTAAATCATGAGTATTTTATTAGGCTAATATCACATCGCGTTGAAATTACATTGCTGAGGATGTTCTGACAAATTACTTATCCTACATGCATCAGGTGGTATATTGTGCTGAAGTTGTACAAAGGTTGAAGCCTTTTTCATCCATCTTATGGGTCCACAATAGCCATTTTGAATTAGCTGGATAAAGCCCTGCTAAGCTTTGTCCTGCAGTATATTGAGGATAGTCATGGAAATCAGTTGATAAGTGATATTTGGGAAGCATTAGAGACATGCAGAGTTCATGCTGTTATGTTCCCATGTTAGCACTTAGTTGTGATTACATGAATTATTTTCCACTGAATGGTTATCATACTGTGATTTACCCTCTGTGAAAAAGACATTTGTACACTCCCAGTGACAATAAATTGAATCTTAATCTTAATTACCTCAATAGCCAGCACATTTAGATGAATTCTTACTTACTTTTGGTTCTTTAATAATGCTTCTTACCAATAGCCTCCTTTGAACAACGCTCTTACATAACACCTTGTCTATCCACCAGAAAATTGCGTTGCACCAGGAACTGTATCCATGCCAACCTGTTTGCCTCCTTCGCTCTTCGTGGAATTTCTGTCATTGTTAGAGATGTCCTTATGGAAAAAAGATGGGGAATGCAGATCATTGAAGTCTCTGACTGGGAAACTCTGATCAGCAACAAGGTTGGTATTCGGTCCTTCAGAAAAAAAAATCCTCATGACTAAGACAATTTTTTTCTAGACATGAATAGAGAATAGGCCTATTAATGTTCCATGATATTTATTTGAGTAGTCGCTGTTAAAGAAGCATAGTCAGTTGTCAGCATCTATAGAAAGAATACTGGAAATGTGATGTTGCTCTATAAAGTGTATACAATTAGTTTTCGGCTCCAGTTCACAAAAAAGGACATAATTGTCAGTTTTACTGGGTATTTTTCAAACACCTCAGTTAAACTGACAAGTATTCTGTTGCCTATTTATTACATTAATAAGTACACAAATGTCCAGTTCATCTGTAGATTGTTCAGTAGCCCCGAAGTTGACAGTAACATTGAAAAGGGGGAAGAAGACAGAAAAAACTCATAGCTAAAGGTTTTGAACCTAACAAGATTACCAAATTACCAGCTTTCACCCTTATAAGATTTGTCACCTATGATGTAACTGCTTAGTTCTCCTCCTGAGAGACCAAGCTGTCTCTAGAGATGAGACAATAATGGCTAAAGTCTTTGTTGGACTCTAGATTAGTCTAGGATATTTTGGCAGATAAAGACTCCTTCAGATGTGAGTAAGGGGTAGTCCCCAGTGTCCTGGTCATGGAGATAGTCATTTTCATATATCGCTGCAGCAGTGGCTGCCATTGCAGATTCTGCACATAAGAACAAAATTAAGTATCTCAGTTTGGTGGTATCCAGGTTACAGTTAAGGTCTTAGAGAGTAGTGGAGTGGCAGAGCTGTCAGACCTTTTAAAGTTAAAAGACAGCTGGACTGCAGACCAACAGGGAAGGTAAGTCCTGAGAAGATGTAGTTGTGAAGAGCTTGCTGACTACTGTGATGAATGGGTTGACTTTGTATGATAAAAAAAATACCTTGCTCTTTTATTTATTATGCTAATAGCAATTAGACACATGGTTTTCTCAAATAAGAACCCTAATGGCCCTTTATTGCAACTTCCATGCATCAGTCCAAATGGTAAATTTAGCTCTAGAGGGTAAGCGATCATTCCTGCTACTCCTTTTGTTTTGAATGATGGTCTCCAGATTAATCATCTTGTTTTCAAAGGCACCAGTGCTTACACCTGCCTTACAAAGTTGGAGAGCTAACCTAACACTAGAAACCACATCTTACCCAGATAAATCCACAAAACAAAAAGATAGTTTGCTCAAATCCCTCAATATTAATACTGTATTTTGGTGAATGACACATACACATTATAGCTCCAATGTAACTTAAAAAAAGCAAAACTGTAAACCACCTTATTTCCAATAATAATGATCATTGTAGATTGCTTTTATCACACGTGCACTAAAACGTTTGTTCTTTGTGGATTACCCTTTTTTGATCCCTTTCTGTCTTTTAACAGGCTGCAATTGGCTGCCGCACTGCTCAGGTAGTGATGCAGTATTGTATCCTGGCCAATCACTACTGGTTTGTGGTGGAAGCAGTCTACCTCTACAAGTTGCTCATTGGGGCCGTGTTCTCAGAGAAAAATTACTACACATTGTACTTGTACCTAGGATGGGGTAAGTGAAAAGTAATTTGGTAATGAAATAAACAAATTGGCAGAGAACGAGACACAATATCGAGCTGTCAGTAAATTCCACTGCTTCTTGATCAAAATCCATGGCATTTCTAATAACGCTAGTTCATGAACAATATGAAGGTCTGGACTTCAAACTTTTTCCAGTGAGTGATTACTTACACAAACTCATGTCTGCTTCTGTATTGGCTACTTATGTAAGCGGTAGTAGGCGCTAGGGCAAAGTTCAGCAAAAGTAGGAAGAGCCTCTTTTCTGTAGAATCATTTAAATGGAGGGCTAAGTATTTTTTGCACACTTAGATTTCCAGTAAAAGAATAAATTAATTAATGACCCTGTAAATATGAATGTTTATGGTAATATCTCTCTTTTATCCTTTCTGTAACAGGAACTCCAGTTCTGTTTGTGGTTCCTTGGATGACATTTAAATACCTGAAAGAAAACACAGAGTAAGAAATGAAGGCAGGCAGTACAGTGAGCTCTAAGGACGATTCCATAAAGTCTCTGGCCCTTGTCCATTCATTTGTAGCCGTAGGCCCTAGAGCAAATTCTACATCTCAGGTCTCAGGCAGTGTGCAGGAGTGAGAGGGCACTTTCAGATTGCAGTGATAGAAGGACTCAGGAAGTGGTGTGTGGGCACAGGGAATCTGTAATGTTGTCACAATTTGCAAATTGCAGCGGAGTGTGTGTGTGTGGGGGGGGGGGGGGGGGGGGGGGGCGGAGGTTCTTAGGTTTAGCACAATGTTTTAAGAGCTCCGTCAGATGCTTGAGATAGATGGCTGCAGTATGAGAGACAAATAAGCGAAAATACAAGAATATTGCAACAATGTGTTTATAGAGCTAGATATAAAAAAATGAGAGACAGACTGCTGAATAAAATCAAAGAGAAATAGGAAAATCTAAACAGTACAATAGTGTATTTAGTATAATGAGGACAGGCATAATCCCCTTGCGGTAATTACAGTCTTACTGGAACATAGATGTTTGGTTTATGTCTTCCATTAGATGCTGGGCTCTGAATGAAAACATGGCATATTGGTGGATAATCCGAATACCCATTCTGCTGGCCTCCTTGGTAGGAAGACACTGCTTATTGTCCATTAAGCAGCAGTTTTCTTTGTGTCAGTGGTATCTCACAGATTTATGGGTTTTTTTTTCTGTTAATATTCTTATTTTGCCATTAATTTTTCTTTCCACACCTGTTATCATGACCTTTGCATATTGAACTTATTAATGAAATGGAAGGTAATTGTTATGTCGATTTGTTATAAACCTCCCCTGCTATATATTCATCAGTTGATATAAGCCCTGTATCAGTGTAACTGTCTATAATGTACAATGTCAGACTGGAATCCTGGAGCAAGAACAGTGGCCAATGATTTAAAGTTTTGTCCTTTTTAAATTTCCATCTTCAGTCGCTATGGTTTTTTTTCTTTTCAATCACTCCTGCCCTTTAAAGACAACCATGTGGTTTTAGATTCTTGTCTCAACTCTGATGGTGTTAAAAAATGTGCCAAATTAGGTGCCCTGCTTGATACATATTTAACACCTCTCTGTAATATTGCCTTTAAATCTAGGTCATTATAAAGTATGGGCAGATTTCTTTTAATAGTTTTCTTAATAGAGTAAAATTCTACACTGTATTGAGTGATAAAAGTAGGAACATCCTTTTTATTCCCAACTTTTATCTGTTCACAATTGTGTGCTAAGTTACCCATATTCATAGTCTCCTGAGCCTTATTCTGCGAACACAACAACATATCCCTAGAAGTATTTTTTTAACGTAAATAAGCTTTCTGAATTGTTTTATTTTTGTAACCTTGTACTTTAAATCTGTTTTTTTAAATCCTTTGCCATGACATTAAAGGAATTGTCTGAAGAACAATTTCATCTGATTCTTAAAAATTGACTCACGGGTATAGCCTCAATGCAGTGTCATGGGTGGGAGCTACTTGCCCTTAACAATGCGTTAGTGGCCGTTGTTTTCCTATAAACATTAGTATCAACTAGACCAGTAGATATACAGTATTACCAGTTAATGACAAATCCAGGAAGTCAATTTTATGTTGACCATAATCCAAAGTAAAGGTTCAATTCATATTGTTATAGTTCAAATATTCCAAAAACAAATTAGCTTGTTCCTCAGATCCCTGCCACACCAATAGCAGGTCATCAATGAATCTATAATACTGTATAAGTATATACAGTAAATTCCCTATAGAGATTTCTGTCTCCATACAAGTAGCACCACTTCCATGTGAAAAGCATAAGTTTTGAACGCTTTTATCATGATGGATATGGAATCTTTTTAATGAAGCAATAAAAGTGGCTTTTAAATAGCTGAAGAGCTGGGAGATTTTTCTTTATTTGGATTTACTGGATGTTGGAGTCTCTCCATTTCCCTGGAGCACACAGCTTCGCTATTGGGTACGTGAGTATCTCTACTTGTAGGATTGAGCCGTTTGTTGCATTTACAACATTAATTCTGTTTGGTTTTTTACATCCATGCAAAAGGGATATCCCTGACCCCTAGTATTTATTTTTACTAACTTCTGACCCTAGTTTGTAAGCAGATTCCCACACCCTGACATAAAGTTTGCTAGAACACTATATAAATTAAATTAACAAATTCACAAATCCATAGTCCATATGGTGGGTGGTAGCGCTGGAAAAAATAAGCAGAAAGGGCAAAGAGGAATGCCCCTAGTGTGATACAGTTAATGTATATGAATATGTGCTTAGAGGTGCCCTGTATCAATAAACTTTAAAGGAAAAGTTATTAGTGTTGCCGTGGGTTTGGCTGTTGTATGGAGTTGGGAGACAGTGCAATTCGTGCTTTTATCTCTAGTCTGTGCAATTACTCCTTACGTCACAGGTGCTGGTGCTGGTGTCGTGCGGGGGTGTGTGTGAGCACCCCCTTAGTGGATTGCACTTACCAGAAGTATTAAGTATATGCGCATGTAATTAATATCCTGGACGTCTCTCACTTCCAGCCACCTGGACCTCATGCGTGTGTAGAGGACAGAAATCCCAACAGTGCTGTATTGTAGATGTTAAAAAATATTTATTGTTCAAAATTATAATACTCACAATGAGTCAAATAAAATCGTTTTTTTTTTTTTTGTTTTTTTTTTAAACAAGTCTGTTGCTCTACGCGTTTCACCAAGAAATCTCGGCTTCCTCAGGAGCTGGTAAATGTACTTGTTCAGTTAAAAACTGGCCCCCTGTGTAAAAAATTTAGGGACCCCTGACTTATGGTAATTAAAACAAGGCAATAATTTAGTCAACAATTTTCATTTTTTATTTAAATACTATATATTACATTTTTAATGAAAAAACAAGCATTGTATAATATTAACAGGACAAGTATGTGGAGAACATATACCATTGGTATTTTCAACTAATGTTTAGAGGAGAATGTTGATTTCTTTGTATAAACTTCAAGGTTACCAACATTTTTGATTGCAACATTATGTACTGAGATTTACCTTACCCTCTAAGGATATAAATGGACTTAATCTGTGTTAAGTAAATGCACCCCACAGCATAACACCACAGGGAATCATGCTTTGTTGGAATATGCTGAATGTCTAATTGCCCACCTGTAGACAAGATGAAGGATGACTCATCTCTTTGATTGATTTTTATTGCTCAGTAGGCTTGTGCTGATTTTTTTTAAATATATGTATTTGTTGGTGAAATACAGGTAGGACAAATCCTCAGCCATAGTATCCCTTTCTGTTATTGTACTTAATGACAGTGTAAACTTATGCCTTGAGCAGCAGTACAAGATAAAAGTACTTGTGACACAGCAACCATGTTGTATCCTACACTGTCCAAATTACATTGCAAGGACATCACCAAATCCCATGGATCATTTCCTGCTAAAGAATGTGAGGCCATTTTAACAACATCAGAAGAGGTAAAGACCAACATTTTAATTATGTTGGTGACTGTAGTTCACTGCCTTAGATTAAGATCTGTTTTGACTTGCATGTTGAACCAATGTCCAACCAGCATGCACTTCCTCTTACACTTGCTTGCCAACTGTGGTTCTCTCACACTTGCATGCTAACAGAACCTTGGCTACTATTTCTAGTGAAACATTACCTTACACAGACTTTCTCATGGCAGTTCCTGATGAACTTCCCAAACAATTACCTTTAGCGTACCTCATAGTATTTGGTAAAAGTTCTGGCTCAGTTAATTTTATAAATTAGACATTTATCATAGTCAGATCACAGTTGCCTTTTAAACTGAACCTACAGCATCAATAAGTTTACTGAGCCATTCCTGTGTGTGTGTGAGCAGCTGTTGTCAGTAAACACTCTAGTACCATCTTTAGCACACTTGCTGCTTGCCTAAATGTATTTTTATTTGATTTACACCATGTTAGGGGCTTATTCATGAAAGTCCGAACAGGTCAGAACTCATGTCCATTTGGCACATGTAATGTGGCAAACTGGTAACCAGTTTGGACACTTACAGACTTATGAAGCTCTTTACATCCCTTTGCATAGGCATGCCAAGGTAATTTACATATTCATCAAGTGTCGGAGTCTGTCGCAGTAGTGTATTTGACAAGGCGTACTGTGTCGAATTCACCAATTTTACTTTGCCACATCCAAATGGTGAATTATGGGGTTGTTGGCAAGGCTCATAATATCCAACTAACTATGCCACACTACACAATAAAGTGTGTCCGGCACAATTCACTTCTTTCCTATGGGAATCTGCCACTTAGTGAATAAGGAGTAGAGAATTTGCATCTGTTGCAGCATAGTGACCCAGAATAACAAGAATTCACTTTAATACTCAAATTCTCACTCTGATTAATAAGCCACTAAATGTATTCATAGGTTATCACAAATCACTCATCAGTAATTTCACTAATTACTGTACATCCACCTAAAGGACATACCCCCAACTGTATTCTTATTTGCCACTATTTTTCCCGTATTAATGTCTTGCTCAGTTATTAAATCTTGCTCATCATTATAAGGTCATAATAATTTATCCCTTTACATCTCAGTGGGTTCAGCCACACAGATATCCATAATGACATTTGCCTTAAAGGACCAGTAACACCATAAATAGATTTTTTAAAAATTCACTGGTTTTAGGATGGTAATTATTTCTACATTACACTAAAAAACTTTTCCTAGTTGATTTAACCAATTGTAATGTAAATAAAACACCACTCTACCCACTGTTTTTTATGGATCTTTAGATTATACATTTTCATGAAATACCCCAGAAAACCCAGTATACACAAGCCATCTGAAACCAGCAATGAGGAGATCAACACAAAACAATAATGAAATCAGGTATCCAACTTCCAAGATGGAATTTTTTACACATTGCCCTGCTGATCCAAATGGCAATTTTTTTCTTTTGCTCTGGGTTGCCCTTTAATACACTTTCCTGTTACTGTGTATTTTATGTAATCTTACCACTGCTATCTTTTTGTAAAACACACTTCTTCTCTTTAATATAAACCTTAGCCTGTCTCTGTTTATCTTATGCCTTCTGTCTTACCTCCTTTTTTTAGATAAACCTTGTCATTTTCATGAGAATTTTGAAGGTGATATTGTCCAAACTTCGGGCTAATCAGAAAGGATATGCAGACTACAAACTGAGGTCAGCTTCACCAATAAATTACCTATTTTATTCTTATATCTCACACAGGACTGCCATCTGGGGTTGTAGGGGGCACTGATGGGAGAGAAGCCAACTCTGTATGCTAGCAGTCCAGCTAGGTCAGTTGGGGAATCCTGTTTGTATGAAAAGCACAACCTTTAACTATAACTACATTCCAGCATGCGACATGTGTCTAAGGGGGGAATTCACCATAGTGCGGAGTGAGGCTCAGATCCTTCACCTCACTTCGCACAGACTGTTATGTGCTCGCTGATGTCCTGCACACGGACATCAGCGAACGCTTTAAAGGGATTCCTGTCTCAGCGAGGCAACTCGAGTGGTCTCGCCGAAACTGAAATCTCTTTAAAGCGTTCGCTGATGTCCGCGTGCTGGACATCAGCGAGCACATAACAGTCTGTGCAAAGTGAGTCAAAGGATCCGGACCTCATTTCACACTATGGTGAATTCCCCCCTAAAAGTGAATCACTGCCCAGTGGGATCCAATTCTGATTTAAACATCCCTAAGGTTTCTAATAGCAACCTGTGGTCTGAAGGTCACTGTACTGGGCATCTGGGCTTCACAATGGATTGGATACTGGGCACTGAGCAATTTAACTGAAATTTTTACATATTATTAATGTGTAGGAAAAACATTTAAATTGGAGATCTCTGGATCAGGTATAACTAAGGCCATGTATTTTATGTGGACCATACTGTGTTACATAGGTCACACTGGCATATAGGTGCGTGTCGTTTTTTGAAAAAAGCTTGTCATGAAAATACACCGTCACATTTTACTGGTGTATTTTTGGGACATGTTTTGTATATAAATAATAGCATTTACTCATAGCTTTTCTTCCATATGTGACTGCTATTGTTCAATTTCTTTTGCTACTAATCCTGTTGCATTGTTCTCATTGTGCTCCATATGCTAAAAAAAGCGATATGAAGTGTCTCGATGCATGTTCCTCTGTATGAAATGTAAGTTGTAGGGATCTCACTCGCTTGGCTGGGGTAGTCCTTTCCAATAACGAATTTCAAACCGGTTCTCTCTTGAGAATTCATCTTTATTTACAAGAAAATCAAAACTTGAACAGAAAATCCAGCCTGACTTGGCAAAATAATAACATAAAACAAATCACATTGGTTTTCAGAGTTTTTCTCCCAAAAATGTAACTTTTTCTCATAAATCTCACTCCACGGAGTCCCAGTGGTCTTTTCACTAACCACACCTCAGCACAGCCAGACATACACTGAGAGACTCTCTCTCTCTAGCTTAACTTGTGCTTTTAAACCTTTTTCTGCCCAGGTGCTCTAATTTAGGAAAACCAGAGATGGAGTATAGGAGTG
>WMED01006602.1:0-11709 GCA_019650415.1 Pipa parva
TCACTATCTTCCATTGCTTGTACAGAGATTACAGCTCAAACTCATCAGAGACTTCTCTAATGTACATCGGTGGCAGAATAGCTCCATATTCATTTGTACTTAATATATCTGTAATCTAATTTCCAAAAACTGAAATAGAAGAATATGCATTGACTAAAGTTCTGTTGAAAACAGCAGCACTGGGTGAGGCAGCAGATAAATTAGAGAAAATACAAATTAGAAAATCTAACCTAGTGACTTTTCTGAAATACATCTTAAAAAAGTCAGAACAATCAAATGGCCCCCTAGTCTTAGAAAACATTTTGCTTTAAGAAAAGAAATGGAGCATCCATTTTATTTCCCATCTTCACATCCCTTTCTTTGACACATTTATGTGTATAGGGTACAGTATGTGCATTGTAACAATTAATAAGACTTTGCTTTACAGAGAAGGTACAAGCTGAGATAGATTCAGTCATCGGACATGACAGGCCTCCTTCACTAACAGACAAGGCTCGGATGCCCTTTACAGAAGCCACTATCATGGAGGTCCAAAGAATGACTGTAGTAGTGCCCTTGTCTATTCCACACATGACTTCTGAAAACATAGGTATGTATATAGTTATTTTAAAAAGCATGAATGCACATGTTTAGATGGTGAAGAACATCAAAACCACCATAAACAGAAATCTGAAAAACAAATAATTTGGCACAGATGGTACCGCTTCAATGAATCAAATAAATACAAAGACATTATAAATACTTGCTAGTTTATAAATAGCAAATGTAAACACCTCACGTGAACACAACCACAACCCCCTTCTATACCTTCTTCTCCCTTCCCCCCTCCTCTCGCCCTATTTGCCATTTGTCTCTCCCTTATATCTCCTTTCTACTCTACACTTTCTTCCTTATCAAGACTAAACAACGAATCTCATTAAGAAGACACACACACAAATCGAGACAGTCAAAGAAGATCATTAAATAACTGTCTTCATTCAGACATACTTGTATACTATAACAGCACTTAACATTCAACATAGAATTTAAACTATTTTATTCGATAAAACTGCTTTTATTATCTACAATTGTTTGTAAAATGTTTATACAACTGTTACTTAATTGCATTTCTCTCATCTTTTCTGTATTCAATTTTATAAAACTAATAAAGATTAAAATATAAAAAAAAAAAAAAAAAGAAGAACATCAAAACCTTATGCGATTTGCTTATTCCCATTCAGTTCAGCCCTGTTAGGAATCAGCCATTGTAACAATGATGGTTTAACAACATTAACCTTTTGGAACCTTTATTTTTTTCTCACCTAGTTGTTATTGTAGTCATTAATTACATTTTTATTCAGGTCCTGTACTATTGATTTTTAATTTTATACCTCAGTGGCAGGTTGCTAGGTCAATTTACCCTAGCATCCAGAGGGTCATTTCAGTGTAAGCAAGAATAAATATGCAAGTAAGGAAAAAAGTACTTTTAAAATAGAAAGATGTAAAAATACATAAAAAGACCTGTTTAAAATATATTAATCTACAACAGGCTAAAAAATAAGCCCAAAGCGGACAACCCCTTTAACTTTGCACCTTGGAATTGTGGAATGAGGTATTTATACAAATAACACAAAAATTGCTCCTTAACATTATTTATTTGTGTATTAAAGATGTTCAACTTGGAAATGTACGTTGTAAATAGTGGCATTCTAAGAGAAATTGCAACTGGTATTTGTTTTTTGAATTACTGGAATTTATTTATTTTTTTCTTATTTTTGGTTTCCAGTGGTCACAGTTTTCTCTGAACCCAGAAAATGAATTAATCTGATAAAATTATATTACAGAGATCAGTTAGATGAGGGTTATTCACTAAGGTGAGAATTCGACTGTCGAAATCGCAAACAGCGGATTCCCATAGCAAGTCCACAACTGCGACAATTCTCCCACTGCAAATTCGCTACTTATATTTCTATACTATATACACATATACTGTATGCAACATGCATCATTGATTCGCTACTTATATTTCTATACTATATACACATATACTGTATGCAACATGCATCATTGATTCGCTACTTATATTTCTATACTATATACACATATACTGTATGCAACATGCATCATTGACAAATTTCCTTCACATTATAATTTGCAGCCATCTAGAGGTAGAATAAGGTACAATCATATTGCTGACCTGCAATTTTTAGGCAAGGATCATAAAGCTGGGGCTCGCTAGAAATTTCTCAAATACAGTTCTATGCTGAGAGTTTATAGATATAATAAAGTCGCACAATAATTTAAACCACTATTTTTTGGGTTTTTGAAAGTTCTAATAGTGTCTTTTTCCTAGCTATTTTCTTGTAGAATGCACTTGGCTATTCATATATTTTTCTGCAATCTTTTTCTCGCTCATACATACATTACACACGCAGTATATAAATAAAAAAATATAATATATATATTATATATAGTGTATGTATATAATTCACCAAACACCATCCAGTTAGTTCTTTCATACCTTGGCATATTGTATATATTAGCGTAGCTAACCAGAGGGGATTATCCAAAGAGGATTGTGGTAATGCCAGAATAACCCTCAGGGAGTAGATATTTTTATGTATGGTTAATTTACAGGAGTAGCTCCAATTACTTAAAAATGACAATCATACACAGAGTTTAGTGATCCATTAAATAACATTTATTTATGTTCCATAAGCCAAATATTCCTTGCTTGTCTTAGTGTATATGGTACTAGATCATATGATATTTGTTTGATTTTCCTATCCAGTGTTCCATGGGTATACGATACCAAAGGGCAGTGTAGTACTGGCCAATCTCTGGTCTGTGCACAGAGACCCAAAGGTCTGGGATAACCCAAATGATTTCATGCCTAAGCGATTTCTAGATGAACAAGGACAAATCCTCAAAAAGGAAGCATTTATTCCTTTTGGAATAGGTAAATCCATTTTTTTCTACTTTATATATCTTTTTACTCAAGGTTGTTCATGCAAATAAAATAGTCTGAAGGTACAAATATAACAGCATAATACTCATTGGCCTTTCAACAAGTACTGCACTAATATACGTATATTGCAATAAAGTGGCAGTAAATCTAAGCAGACCCTACAAACTTACATCCCAACCACAGGCACACAAACACTCACACATGGATATTACAGACATCTCAGAAAACAGTTAATCGCCCTGTATATTTTGGTACTGTGGAAAAATACTGGAGCATGCCTGGGTAAGCATGTCCTTAAAAGGGTGAAATGTTGACCTGCTTTTCATATGTGGTGATCAACAAATGGATTGATTCTCCCTCTTAAAGAGAGTATGTTGTTCCTATATTGGTCCTCACCTGCTGGTAATTAATACCCAGGTAAAGGGTGAAAGTGCTGCAAGGAACTGGAATTTGGAGAAGCATGAGATAAACATGCAAACTCTATGCAGATGGAACGCTATATAAAATTATATATAGACCCTAGTTCTCCATTGTAGTAATAATAAACACCGGGTCACCATACTAACCCTAATGCTAGTAATGTACCCTGTGACTTTGTTTAGTTTCATTATACTAGAGTATCTAATCAATTTTGTGACTGTGTAATTTTTAACTGTATAAAACTACTTCTGATGTTAAAGGAGAAGTAAATGCTTGTTTGGTCAAGGGGTGATTTACAGTGGGGAGATACTTACCACTTGGGGTTTTACTCTCCAGCGCCGCCTCATGCTATTGCTATTAAGCCAATATCTTCTGCCGTGTGAAGCTCTGCAATCCTCTACACTTCCTGTTCAAACTCACTGAGGTGGGCATGCTCATAAGCAGTTTTCCATCTAAATTCTTCTGCGCATGCAGTCTTTTGGTCACTCACATATATATGTTATAAACATAGCACCGGACTGAAATGTTGTTGGTTCTTTTATCAAGATTAATAACAAGTAACCACAATCACTTTATACAGTCAAACTGGTGTTCCCAGAATGCCCTACCAATGCCAAAGAATAACAAAACTCACACATTTAAACCAACAGACCAACATACAGTACACAAGAGGCATAATATTAACATGCAGATCATGACAATATGCCAGCAAGTTATTTCACATCCCTTACAGACATATGTTAATATACAGTACATCAGTAGACTAACACTAGATATACTAGCTAAGATCCTGATTTTGTAGGTTTTTCTCTGTGCCAGCATTACAGGTCCAGTCTCACTCTCTAGGGCAGCTGTTCTCAACCTTTTGAGAACCGAGACCCCAGGCTGTGACGTCACGGACTGATGTTTCGCCCGAACGTCATCACGTACACATGTCATGTGATGACGTTCGGGTGAAACGTCATCATGTACGCGTGCCACGTGGTGACGTTCGGGCGAAACGTAATTATGTACGCATGTCACGTGGTGACGTTTTGGCCCGACGTCACCCCGCAGAAACCCTTATAAGAAGGGTCCTGCGAGCGCTTCCGGGTGCTGCAGCAGGTCTCGACCCCCGCTGGGGTTGCGACCCACAGGTTGGGAACCGCTGCTCTAGGGGCCTTCGGTACATGATCAATTTCAATAAATCAAAAGGCAATTGATGGCCAGATTCCTAAAAAGCATCACATTAACGGAATAACCATTTTCCATTTTCATAAGCTCTCAGGGTGGACCTGTAATTCCTCATCCTCTCTACCTATGTCATTTAGGGCTTTACCTACATAATTAAGGCCACAAGGACAATGATCATGTACTGTGTATGGCGTGCATTGTTGTACATGTAATTCAATGCTAAATTATAATATATATAAACAGTACTTTTTATTCTTTTATAAGCTATGTGTAATATTTTTATCCCCCAACCAGTTATAGCCTTTCTTAGTTAAATATGTTTTACTTATCATTTCCTGGATGAATTCAACTTCTAGGACCTCCCTGTATCTATGGTTTGTGATCATCCTAGTGACCACAGTGGCACTGTGTCATGATAACTTAGGGTTCGCCGGACACCACAGCAGATTTGGCGCTGGTCCCTCCAACGCACGGAGTCTAAGGGATCCCCGGTCTTCACCCTAAACCCTCGCAAGGGGGTATGGTGTTCACTGCAAGGGGATACCCAGGTCTCTGCCCCTGGGGGAGCCACCCACTGGTGGAGTAGAGGTGTAATGAAGGAGTAGGAGGGAACTTTGAAAGTTCGGATCATCAAAAGCCAGGTACACAAGGCATCCAAGACCAAACTGGAAATGAGCAGACTGCAGCAGAAAACACACCAGGGAGAAAAGGATACCAGCAGCCAAAACAGGAATCACAAGAATGCAGCAGAATCTTCACAGAATAAACAGATCGGGTAATAGGATTCAGAAAGTAAAACCTATAATCAGGCAATGAGGCAGCCAGCCTGCAGAGTATATATAGGCAGAGCCTAGTGGGGATTGTCTGGCAACAAGTTACCAGATGGGAGAAAACGAGTCTTACAATTCAAAGCACCTGTGCAAGATGGGAAAACAGGAGCGAACAGGACTGGAATCAGGTACTAATAACTAGTAAGGCATGAAGCCTCAGGTGGCACAGAGGCAAGATCACTGCCTGCGAACTTAACGTCCAGAGCGACCGCTGTATTACACACTGGTGGTTTATTTGCCATTTCTGCAGAACAAACCAGCGTGATAAAAAGTAGGCAGGTTAGCAGCCTCAGGATCCAATTAGACAGTGGTTAGACCCCAGTCTAGCACACAAAGATGCCTGGCTAGTCACATCAGAAACCCAAAATGTTAAACAGAGAACATGTGTGTGAGATGTGGCAGCAGCACTATCAGCCAGGATCTAGTTTTGGATCTCCATAGAATGTTTATTCATATGTTTTAACCATACTTTGTGTATTGGAAGTTTTTCTTGTGCCATCTTCAAACACTACTACCTTAACTTGTGCGCTTGTGCAAAGGTAGCCATTAGTAGTATGGCTACCTTTCTATTGAAAAATCAAGATAAAAAAAAACTTGCGTGATAATCTTACAAGAACAATGCAAGATCTTGCGTGATAAACTCAGAAAGACTGAGAGTGGTCTTTCCAAATTTATTAAATTTCGCCCCTTAGAGTCTTGCAAAGTGTTTACCCAGGAAACAAAACTGTTCTGGACAATAGAGTATTATGTATCATTATCCTGATACCTTCTGTTACAGACAACAGCACTGTATAACTTGTGAAACATGCAAGAAATGTAATAATTATGCAGTGTCCCTTTAAGCCCCTGTGGCATAAATGTATGTGATTTTGAGATTTAATATAAGCATGATTGTTAATATGCAAATTCTGGTGCTGGTCCGGTGTCTTATCTCCATAATAAAGTAATTGCACAATACTTTATTGTTAAATAAATTCAGAAAATCACTTCAAGTTTTTTCAGTCTCCATTCAGTCTGCACTGGCTAAATGATAGATTCTGTATATGGTGTGTATCTGTTAGGATCATAACCCAAATTTTATATACATTTTATTATTTTCTAAATGCTTATTGTCTGTACCTGATTTGCTTTTATTACCACGAATCACAATTGATACACATTTATGTTTTTTTGATCTGGGAATAATAAAGTGTTTTGTTTTTTTTTGTGGTTTCTAATAATAATTGTAATAATCCAGTTAATGCTTCATACAGGTCGGCGAGTCTGCATGGGAGAGCAGTTGGCTAAGATGGAACTTTTCCTGATGTTTGTGAACCTGCTGCAGTCATTTAGCTTTTCCTTGGCCGATGATTCTTTTATTCCTTCTCTGGAAGGTCGTTTTGGTCTCACTCTAGCTCCCTTTCCATTCGATATCAAGATAAGAGAAAGACACGGGTGCAGTTTTAACATTTAACCTATGTAAATGCTACTAGAATTGTAGATTGCTTATATTGCGCTCAAATTTCACACATGCTTTGTATAACTTTGTGTGCCTATATACCGGTAGTACTATGGAGGATATTGGCTAAAGTCTGAATTGCTGCGTAAAGGTGTGAATTTGCCAGCTAAAGACATTCGCAATAGTCTGCTACTGTTGCTACTTTATCATGGGAGTATTGTCACAGTCGTGACTTTACTATGGAAATATTGTTACAGTTGCCACTTTAAAAATTGTCACAGTCAGAATTTTACAATGAGAAATTGGTCGCGGATTTTCTATGGGATTCCGTTGTTTGAGAATTTGCCAGTCGGATTCTCACTTAAGTCAATAACCCCCTATATATTTAATCTGTGCCTGCAAAAGTTCTCAATTGGGTCTAGAAAATATATTTAACTTTAAACTGAGCTTTCTGGGGCACTTCAAGAATATGTATTGCAATGTCTTCTAATAACAACAGGCAGTAATTTGTAGTGTAACGCTGCCACTAGTCCAGCAGCAACAGATTCTTGTTGATTAACTGGCTCTAAAGAAGCAAAATAAATTGCAACCTTAGCAAAATTTGCTTTTTAGAATCAAATTGACCTGTCTAAATCCATGTTTTAAACATAGATTGAGACATGTGGTCTTACTTTTTTTTTTTTTTTTTTTTTTTTTATCCCTTCAGGGGGGTACATACAGCACGGTTATAAGTAGCAAGGCTCAGGGACAGCGTCAGACTGACTCACCAGGTCATCTGGAAAATTCCCAGAGAATGCCCACCCAGCAGACCAGCCAGACAGTGCTAAGACCTCCTCTTTAGCCGGCTGCATCACGTAACATCATATGTCACGTGACATGGCCAGCGCAGAGGGGAGCTCCAGGTGGGCCCATCAACCCCATTCTAATGCTGGTCAGGATTTAGGGGATGCCAATTGGCACATGGAATTGTATCTTACAGCAAGTTTATCACCAAATGGTTAAAGTAGATTTGCAAATGGGGGGGATAGGTGTTTAGGCAGGAAAGCAAGAGGGCTCAGTTGCTCCAGAGACCCCTTGATTTAGTTATGAGCCCCCTCTAGATCTTGCATAATCTTCTCTGGGGATTTCAGCTCAGGAACAGTGCAGTAAGAGCACTTGCATAGAACATGATCAGAGTGTAGTAAATTAATCTGCAATGCTGTAAATGTAATGTCTACTTTAAAAGGATCATAGGGAAAATGTTAACCTACTTACTTAACTTTCTTTATCTGACCATCATAATATACAGCTGAATTGGCTGTCCCTCTTAGTGACTAGACAAAATTAACTCCATACCATACGCTAGGGGTGGGCAATATAGCAAAAAAAACGATATCACTATTTTTTTTTTACTTACCCGATAACTATAATGGCCGATAATTGCGTGCTCCTCATCCTCTGCAGCTTGTACCATCCTGTCAGGGTTGTGTGGAGCCTCTGGGAGGTGGGGATAAAGCAGCCGACTCAGCGCACTTACAAAGAAAAGGAGAGGGAGGCTCAGCCGCACAGACGCACTAACAACCGATAGCTCATAAAGACGAAGTGAATATTCATGAGCATAAATATTCACTTCGTTTTAATGAGCTATCGGCTGTTAGTGAGTCTGCGGGTGAGTCTTTATCTCTTTTTCTTTGGCTGCTTTATCCCCACCTCCCGTAAGCTCCACAGGCGCCACACGGTTACCCGATATTGCAGTTTTGCAATATCGGTAAAACACTGTGTGCGATAATATCGTGAACGATACATATCGCACACCCCTACCATACACTTTAAAAGCCCCTAGCAACCATGTTTTGTAGCTAGATTTCGAAGAGAGGGAACATGTGGAGGTAAAGAGCATATCATTTTTACCTATTCCTGACTATCCATATGTCAGCAAATACAGGTCTGATATATCTAGCAATCTGAAAATGAAGGGCAAAACATCAAGCATGCAATATAATCAAATAATAAAGCTTAGGGCTGTGCTCATATGCAAATCAATTTAAAGTGAAATCCAACATAAAGCTAGTCATTACAGTACACCCAACAACATATACAGTATAGGCTGAGAAATAAAATATAAGTAAACAGTGATAGTGAGAAATTGCAGTGTGGCTACATCATTTTATTCTGCTAGTCCAGTGGTCGGCAAAGTGCGGCTCTTTAGCCGCCTTGTTGTGGCTCGGGCCGCACTGCCGAAGCCCCGCCCAAGCCCCGCCCATGACTGCCGACGGCTCTTCTGATTGGCTGTCGGTGGTCATGGGGTCGGGAGAGGGCACGCCTCCCTCCTCCGGCGGCTCAGAAGATGGTTATCGCTGCCGGAGGAGGGAGTGAAATGGCTCCCTCCTGAATAAAGTTTGTCGACCCCTGTGCTAGTCCATTACATGTTTCGGGCAAGTTGCAAGTTAATCATTTGATAAAGGGCAATTTGCACTAGCATAATAAAATGATGTTGCCACACTGCAATTTCTCACTAGCACCATTTACTCCTACTTTGTGAACCGATATTGTACATGGTGGACAAGACGCCTTGGAGGCAGTTGCTATATGGCAATCCATTCAAGGTTACTCCATTCCTAATTTAACATATACAGCATGTTCTTCTGTGCATATATATATATATATAAAAAAGCTGCCTCTCAGTACTTTAATATCAATAAAAATATAGACCAAACAACACTCATTTTGTGTTATTTGAACTTTAACGTGTAATTTTGTTTTGAATTATATACTTTACAGCACTTGTGTGAGAAGCATCTATATTTGGAGTATCAAGAAAGAGCTAAGCTACTAGCATAGTATGACATATCCAATAATCAGGAAGTGTTTCAAAATAATCTTCACCAGATTATGGCAACAACAAATGGCGACCAGACAAAAGAGAGTGCTCCTAGTAATGTGCTTTATATGTTCCTGTGTATTTTATACAGTTTAAAATATTTGTCCTTAGGGCTTCCAATTTTTGTGCACTGTCTCTTAAAATATTTGCTCATTTAGTCTTTTGATCAAGATAGAAATATGTATTATCTACACTCAGCACTGCAGTGTGATTGCAGTAGGTGTGTCCAATATACTTATCTAATTCTTTTGTACCATGGTTTTTATAAATAAAACTTTTTAATTTGTATTTTATTTTTCACTTTATTATCATGGAACCAAATAAATTTGCCTGTCTTTTAAAAAAAATATTACCAAGTGGAAATACCAACAGTATTCTTATCAATAACATCTTTGTAAATAATCAGAAAGTAAAATATTTCTAATTTATTTGCAAGAAAATAAAGTTGACAAAGTATAGAATTTAAGCACTAACTTAAAAGAAAAATATTGCAGGTGGTATTGCTATAAATTGATCTCTTAAGATGTTGTAGCTGCATTCTAAGAGCAATGGCACATGAGGTGTTTTGGCATTGTGTTTTTAAAGGTATTCTTCATAAGAGTTGACAAATAAACACCAATTTCTGTATTTTTGTGGGGTGAGATACAAACACCATATAGAAATAGTTTTTATTGATGACTTTGTAACCTCCATGTGCTTGGTGAAAAAAAAGGGACCTATACCATTGCATTTTGTTGCAAATTTCACATCTTCCTGTATCGTTACTTTGCTGCAGGGGTCAGAAACTTATGGCTCTTTTGATGGCCATATCTGGCTCTTTCACTGTAACGAGTGGTGCAAGCACAGCTCATTACAGTCTGCCAGCAAGCGCTGTAGAGAGATAAAGCTCTTTCAGCGCTTCTGGGTTGCTAGCCAATCAGGAGCCGCTGACGTCACCTCCGGATTCAAAAGGGCTGAGGGAGCCGCACGTATATGGCTCTCTCAGCCCAAAAGGTTGCCGACCCTTGCTTTACTGGTAAGTAGTGTAGTTCTTTTACAAAGACAAGACTTGATGCAATGTTGCCACAAGATGCGGAATGCAAGCAGGGAACCATCTGTAAGTTTGCTGAATCATTTTGTTGTGCCTAAAAAGGGTTTTTCTTTTTTAAAACATGGCAACAGTATACCTTGTATGCCGCTAAGAAAATGTTCTATCTAGGATTTTGGAGTTAAAAAGAACAAAATTTTCAGCACAGGACCCAGAGCTTGGCAGCGGATTTACAGAAAACATGAAGGAGGTTATTGATTTAAGTTTCACCCACTTGTTTCACTGGCCTCACATCATCACGCTCATTGCAGGGAGTGTTCTCAGTGGCCCCCACAATGAACGTGATGATGTTTTAACTATTCATCACCACCAGTGAGGAGCTTTGTGCTGGCTTCTCAGTCAGCCTGCACTGTGAAGCAGCATCAGGTGTCGGCTAATTACAGTACAGCTCATGCTGTGACTGTAGGGATTAACCACTATAAAACTGGTAAGGATTTTAATAAGTCTATCTTGTTTTAGACCTTTACTTCTCATTTAACCAGTAACAGGACTATGACTTTAGCACTGCAGCTAAGCAACTGAAAAGGCCCCTGGGAGCTAAAAAAAACAAAAAAAAAAAGTTATGTTCTGAACTTCACGTTTGATATTAAAGAGGAACTGAAATCAGCTATTACCGTATATACTCGTGTATAAGTTGAGAAATTTAGGTTAAAAAAATCATTTAAAACCATATACTCGACTTATACACGCATATAAGCTGTATACTTACCCACTGAAGCTTCCTCTCGCGGCGATAATCCGTCTTGTCTCCCACTGATCGTACATCCTTATGAGTATTGATGAGCCGGCAGATGTGTGTCGTCATTCTGTAGCGTGATACATGTCTGCCGGCTCATCAATATTCATAAGGATGTACATTCTCTCCACATAGAACCCCCCACAGCACAGGAACACATTGGCCGTTCTCTCCACACAGATCCCCCACAGCGTTCGTACATTCTTATGAATATTGAT
>WMED01006604.1:4929-18330 GCA_019650415.1 Pipa parva
CCTTGTATATGTCACACACACACAAACACACCCTTATATATGTCACACACACAAACACACCCTTATATATGTCACACACACACAAACACACCCTTATATATGTCACACACACAAACACACTCATATATATGTCACACACACAAACACATCCTTGTATATGTCACACACAAACACACCCTTATATATGTCACACACACAAACACACTCATATATATATGTCACACACACACAAACACACCCTTATATATGTCACACACACAAACACACTCATATATATAATGTCACACACACAAACACATCCTTGTATATGTCACACAAACACAGACTTTTACTCTCTCTGTTCTGTACAGATGAATCTGGAATAATTAATAGTAATGTATGTGCTTTTACTCCCATACAGCATCCACAGCATGAATTAGAGTGGAAGTGATATTATAACCTCTAGTTCTCTAACAATACGGTATATACAGTATGTGCTTCTTTATGCCATTAACCTGCTAAGCCACTGAAATATCCCTTATGTTACTACCACAACCAAATAGCGCAGTCAAATAGTCATTTAATGATTTGTGTTTGTTAGCAGAGAGGGGGCTTTAATACAAGATAACAGTGCCTGTCTTTACCGTTAACAATAATATCATTTTAACTGGTTCAACCCATTACATGTCATTCTACTGTATGAGACTACAAAGCAGAATCCCCCCTGTCACCTATTTATCCAACAATGTCATTTAATGGGGCACGTTTCTGTTCCAAACTCAGGACCGGGAAAGGAGGGATTTTACTGAGCTTCCCCAAAGTGCTGAGATGACAAATTGGTATCTAGGATTTTACTGAGCTCCCCTAAAGTGCTGAGATGACAGATTGCTGTCTAAACTCTAATGCAGGGATGGTGAACCTATGGCATGCGTGCCAGAGAGGGCACGCAGAGCCTTCTCTGCTGGCACACGCGCCATTGCCATACCTGCTTTTTCTTTAGATCCCCTCAGCAGCGGATCTGATATAGGCTGCGGATCTGACCTGCCAGTTTTCATGTCGGATCTGCAGGCTATATTGAAGGAGGCACTCGCGATGGGTCACTCTTCTCCCACAAATAGCCGGCCGATCTCCTACTTCCCCAGAAGTGCAGGCGCGATGACATCATTCACCAGCGCCGGCACTTAGGGGAATGCGCTCGTGGGTGGCGTCACCTTTTTGGCATGGAGTGCCAAAAAGGATCGCCACCACTGCTCTAATGCAATGGTGTGGCTCTTTAAAGGGAAAATCCACCCTGGAGTATCAAGCACAAAACAGACACCCCCAACCCCAATATTGGTTAATAATAATACAGTTAACTGTGTACAGGACTCCATTACACAAAATTAATGTAGAAACTGCCTCCAAGCAGCTCTGCAATTCATGTACAAAAGAGAAACACATAGGGGTTTAATGGCAGTTAACTGTGTACAGGACTCCATTACACAAAATTAATGTAGAAACTGCCTCCAAGCAGCTCTGCAATTCATACAGAAAAGAGAAACACATAGGGGTTTAATGGCTAAAGTTCAAATTGTTTAGTAAAGGTGTGAATTCATCAGTTAAACACGGTCACAAAAGAGGGCTACTGTCACAGTCACCACTTCATTATGGGAATATTGTCACAATTTTACTATGGAAGTATTGTTGTGGTCGCCACTTTAAGATTTTCATGGCTGTGGATTTGCTGTGGGAATCCACTATTTGAGAATTTGAAGGTCAAATAGTGCTAAGCGCTACAGCAGAGACAGCCGCGGGCCATGGAGGAAGCAGCTGCCTACCCTGCCTACCCCTAAGCCTGGCCCTGAGGACCGGATACCTATGCCTTATGGGCCGTAGGTTGGGCACCACTGTTTTATAATAATATCCTTATGGTTTTGTAATGAAGTAAGTGCTTTCTTTTCTGATAAATTCAAATTATTTTGAACATGTTTATGTGTAGGTAAATGTTGTTGTGAAGCCCATAATTTTTTACATTCAGTGAGTAGAAGTTTATTAAACAAATCTGATGTGTCATTATTAATTTCAGAGTCAAATGTACTTTTGTTCTTAAGTTTAGCTGGTATCATTCTAATAGTGGCTAATATGAACTGTGAAATAGCATTTTCTTCATTGAAGTAATACTTGGGAAATTTGCTTCTTTTTGATGTTTATGAATATTTATTTGATAGCAAGCTTTTATTCTTATTATAGTGTTAATATTTTTTTTTTCTGCATAGTTTTCCTGCTATAACCTTACTCGTTGGCAAACTTACAACCAAGAAATAAATGTTTAAAAATATTTTAAAAAATTACAAAAAAATCTTATCATTGTTAAAATTACTAATTATCTCCGAAAACCCTTCCATGAACAACATATTAAAATGTACATGTTAGGTGAACATCTCATTTTAAAGAGATTTCAGAAACTACATAAATGTGTCTGGAAAGTAAAGAGAATTATTCCAGTGTCAGTGAAGCAAAGGGAGGAAACTGCTCAAGGTAATACAATTAACTCCTGTCTTGTTCTCTAAACAACTAATAAAGTCATAACCGTGCAAAGAAACCACTGAGGCTGAATAATTACAACTACTAAAACATTGGGTCCAGACAGCATCACATTGTAATGCTAACAGCAGTAGATCTAAAGGTATCTCCTGAGAAGAGATGATGTAAATATCCTCCTCTCCTGGACAATCGGGACAGATTTACTATTTGAATAAAATTAAGTGCAGCTCTGTATCCGGCAGTAAAGTTTTAAACCCAGAGATCCAAATGAAACCCTCTTCTCCTGCAAGATCCACCATAAATTCTTCATCTTAATCGACCCAACCCAACAGACTTATCTTGGTGGACTTGGGGCAAAGCTCTAATCCTAGTAAAGATAAAAGCCTGCTCAGGAATCCAGTGGAACTCTCTAATTTTGAATGACTGGGCGCAAAGTTGTTATTCTATGGAACCCAGTGTAATGTCCTTATCCTGGGGAATTGGGGCAAAAGTGTTACCCTACAGAATCAAACTGTTTCTTTCATCCTGGAGAAATTGTGGAAACATTCTTAACACACAAAGCCAAGAGCACCTGTCTTGAAAACTTATGAACCTAATGATGTCCTGTAGAACCTGGATCTAGAACCCAGTGTTTATCTTGGAGCATAATGAAGAAATTTTTTGTCATAGAAGAACAGAATGATATCCTAGTCTTTGAGAACCTTGGACAAAATCAATCTTATCCAGTAGGAAAACACAGCAAAACACTTCCAAGGCAACCTACTACAAAGCTGCTATCATCATGATCCCATTGCAACGGTGTTATTCTAGAAGGCCAAGCGCACTTATTATTTTCTGAAAAGTCTGGGAAAATAATGCTTTTTCTAAAGGTTTTCATTCCTTATGCAAATGTAATAAACAATTAAAATTCTTATTGGTTACTGGGAGGGAAGACTTTGTCTTTGTTACTAGATATTCCATTTCTTTGTTCCTGATCCCATCCGTAATTGTACTCCACTTCCCCCACATTCACTTTTTCCAGCTAACTCCTCTCTATATAAAGCAGGTCTGTCTGTCCTCATTCCGCTCTTTCTATTTGCAAATATTCCATTTATATGATACGGCTAGATGCACGCAGGTAATATCATTAGGCATTATGTAAAGCACATCATGCATTGAAATGCTGCTTGTTAATTTACACTCTCCTTGAAGCTCGTTTGAAATGATCCCTGCTCAATGCTCATTAGTGGGAGAGAGAAGTGAACAGAAATAAAGAAGAAAACATTGTTAGAGAGACTTCTTAGGATCTGACCTGCTGTAGTTTTTAATAATGCAGGAGGCTGTATCTAGATATGTGATGCCCAGGTGATTTAGCACCAGCTGTAATGCCACAGTAAAGGGGACCACAGGGTTGCATCTGTGCCTAAGGCTTGTCTGTTGGACCATCTGTACCCCCTCCTGGGCCATTGGTCTGGAAACAGAATATCCACACTTTTATTAAGACTAAACAAGAGAACATTTCACCTCTTCTGTTTGTTTCGGAGTTATTGCAGATGGGTCACAGGAGAATTGAGTGATGTGCTTATTTACAGGATTCACTGAAGCCAGAAAACCAACTCGCTGGCACACATATTGTGGCATGTAATCAGGCTGCCATCAACTCACAGGGGAACATCCTGAGTATGGAACGGCATGGCCGGGCAATGCAGTTATATATATAACAGAAAGCAAAGTGTTATGGGTAATAAAACATGGGACGTTATACTTCCTAATTAGGATCACTGTAAAGACTGAATTTACTGCCATTGCTTCCTACTGACTAGAGGCAGAGACAGACACAAAGATAGACAGACAGATAGATAGATACAGAGAAATACAGATAGATAGACAGTTAGATAGATATAGATAGATACAGATTGATAAATAGATAGATACAGATAGATAGATACAGATAGATAGATACAGATAGATAGATAGATAGATAGATAGATAGATAGATAGATACAGATAGATAGATAGATAGATAGATAGATAGATACAGATAGATAGATATACAGTAGATACAGATTGATAAATAGATAGATAGATAGATACAGATAGATACAGATAGATACAGATAGATAGATATACAGTAGATACAGATTGATAAATAGATAGATACAGATAGATAGATAGATAGATAGGTAGATAGATACAGATAGATAGATAGATAGATAGATAGATACAGATAGATAGATAGATAGATAGATAGATAGATAGATAGATAGATTACCATATGATTAACACATATGCTTGTGTTAATCTCCACTCTCCGTCAGTTGTTATGCCCTGTATTAGGTAAAACTGTGACATCACTTCAATACATATACTGCATAATTCCTTTGTTAATCTCTGGGGGCACCGCTGAATGATGGAAGGGGTACAAGATAATCTGAGACTTTATACACAGGTTTCTGTTAAAAGTATTTAAAAGGAAGACAACAAAGAGAATATTAGTCCGTCAGGAATTCAAAATAATTTGTATTATTATGATTCATATTGGAATAAAGGAAAATGTTCAGCCTCATATTCCCTTGTTTAAACTTTAGAAAGAATTAGGTAAAATGAATGTAATTGAAGGCTCTGAAGTAGATGCTCTGTCTTTGTTTAACATCAATACCCATGTAAAAAGCAGTGTGTTAATATTTAGCTACCATAGCTGTAAAAGCGGTAGAATCACATGAGTCGAGAGGAACATTAAAAAAGGGCAAATCTGGCAGAGCAAATGATTTCATTCATCCCCTGGTACATGTTCCTGTAGAGCTGGGAAGTTATGTGTAGAATATTTATTTAGTGGCAGAGTCTGGGCTCTACTTTATCAGGACTCCTTTGTTTTTGTGCTTGTTAAGAGGAAAGATTTCTCTAAATGATTTGAATCCATGTTGGTTTCTAGAGAGATATAATCAGTATTAGTAGTCACACTAGGAAGGAGTTATTTTATTATCACCATTACATTTTCTATTCTTGTGTATATTAAAGGGAATGGGTTACACAGAGAGATATTGAGATAATAAAAGGAACAGGCAAACTAGAGTACCAAGATAGATAAAAACTGGGCTTGTTTAGTCTAGATTCTAGAAAAAAGAAGATTAAGGGGTGACCTAATAACCATGTATAAATATATCAGGGGTCAGTACAGAGATCTCTCCCACAATCTATTTATACCAAGAACTGTAAATATAACAAGGGGGAATCCTCTATGCATAGATGAAAGAAAGTTTCTACATCAACATAGAAGGGGGTTCTTTACTGTAAGAGCAGCGAGGCTATGGAACTCTCTGCTTGAAGAAGTTGTCATGACAAATTCCATTAAAGAGTTCAAAAGGGGTTTGGATGCTTTCCTTCAGTGTAAGAACATTATAAGTTATGGGTACTAGATAACTGAAGGTGGGACCTTGATCCAGGGAATTATTCTAATTGTCATATTTGGAGTTGTGAAGGATTTTTTCCCTAATATGAAGATAATTGGCTCTTTCCTCATGGGGATCCTCTGGATCAACAATGCAGGAAGATAGGCTGAACTGGATGGACTTGTGTCTTTTTTCAACCTCATAAACTATGTTAAATATTGATGTTAAAGGCTTCTCCTTCTGGTGACAGAGATAGGATATCAGTGTTTTACATGCAGCAGATACATATGTATTACTGGGGAAATTGTTCTACTGCAGTGTAAGAAAAATAGAAATATATATTATGGTGAAATAGTGGCAAGTGACTATAAGACATTCACCACATCCTTTATTTTAATCAGCAGGAACTAGCCTAGAATATGAATCTCTTTATATAAAGTGTGGGGCAGTGCAGTGTCCTGCCTTGCAGCACTGGATTCTGGGTTCAGTTCCACCCTGGACTTCATCTGCATGGAGCTTGTATATTCTCCCCATAATTACCTAGGTTTCCTCCCACAATCTAAAAACTTAATACATGGGTTAATTGAATCCAAACTAAATCAGCCTTTATCTGTGCATGTGACTGAATAGGGAAATTAGATTGTAAGCTCCATGGGTCAGGGACTCAAATGAATAATATAAAGCACTGTGTAATATATCATCGCTATAGAAATGAATAAAGGCAATACAAAAAGTGTTGGATTTTCCAAGATTTACTAGAAAAGTGATGTAAATAACACTCAATGTAATGTAGGCGATTTTAATATGGACAAAATAGTGTATTGGGGACCAAAAATGTGACAATGTCCTTTCTTATAATCACAGATAGATTCCCCTGCCCTGGAATAAAATCTAGAAATGCCATCTCATTCCAGCGCTCTGCAATCGACCTGCATGTTCAGCACAGCTGTAAAGTGCAGGGACAATGACATGAGATGTAACTCAGCCTTTAATGGAGTGTGACTGGGAATACAGCAGTGCAATTTAACTGCTCTGAATGGACAGAGATGTTTTATATGCTAGATGGGAGCCGGGCGCTGGATTATTACTATTACCTCTGTCCAATTTAAAAACCTGGCTGGTGATTTACTCAGGGGATCCCAGGGGCCGCCAAGAGGGGAAGTCTGGATCAGATTCTCAGCCACAGCTGCAGCATTGCCCTTTTCTCTGTGGTGCCGGGTACAGAACCTCATGTGTTTGTCCTTGGTTGATTATTTATCTTCTGTTTTTGTCCCCTTTGGGGGATTTCATTAAAAAATAAATAAATAAAAGCGCAAAATTAAACAGCAACCATGTAAAGTGTAATTATGTGGATTTCTAATGTGCTCTCCGTGCCAATGAAACTTGATTGTGGCACGGAATAATTTTAAAAAAAGAAATAAAGAATTTAGGTCAAGCTGCGCAGGCCACAAAACAGTCGCGATGTAAATATATTTTTTAAAAAATGCAAATTCCCGTCTGGGTGTTGAAAAAACGATTGTAAATGTAAAATCCTTTGAGCAGAAAGTCACAGCGGTGTAAAACCATAGAATCGTTCTTTTGAGAAACGATGAAAAGAAAATTGGTTCTGGGATTGGAGAGAAATGTACATAAAGAGTATATTATATTATATTATATTATATTATATTATATTATATTATATTATATTATATTATATTATATTATATTATATTATATTATATTCCTACTGATTCTGTCCCCTGTGGATGACAGAATCCCACTGTAGTCATCGTACAGCCCATAGGAGCTATAAACTTACTCTGTGTGCTTCTGATGCATGTCATTTCACTTTATAGTTGAACTAGACGTGTTTCCAAACACATTAGAAGAAACTAAAATTTCCTTCAGTTAATTTACTTAAAGGAATTTCTGTAGGAGAATTCATCATTTTTTATTGTTGTGTACAACTACCTGCCTGCCCGCTGACCTTATTCATTATAATGAATTTACCCTTGTATGCAATTTCCTGTCTGTTTGTATCACCTATGAGGAGTCTACTTACCACTTACATTGCAATTTCCTACCTGTTTGTATGACCTATGTGCAGGCTACTTCCCAATTACATTGCAATTTCCTGTCTTATTTTGTTAATGATTAGGCATTTTGGTCAGTAAACGGTCTAGTGAAAGGCATTCTAGCCTATATGCTTTTAAGGTGGAATAAATAAAGTTAATTTTACATTATTATTAGTAGTATTATTTAAAGGGGAACTTCAGACTATGATTACGTTTTAGTGTTTGCATTCTGTAAGTGAAATAAAACATCTGCAATTTATGAATTTTATTTTAAACAAAAGCACCACTTTGACTGTTTTGTCTGCTGTCTTTACTCCCCCGCTTCCTTGCACAGCAAAATAAATCATTCTGTAGCTGCCAGTCACAGATCACCCTCCCTACTCCATATCTGTTATTAGTGAGCCTGTGCCAACCATTCAGGAATTAGAAGGAAATATCAGTTGATTTCTTCTGTCAAAGAGCTGATGGTAATGTGAATGGCAGCTACAGACTGATCTGAACTTTAATTCAGAATAATGAATTGATCTCAATTTAAATGTTATCCTTTCTTACCTGTGGCCCTGAATCTTTTCTTTAGGACTGTTACCCCATCAAATAGAGACTCGGATTTGGTACATCTGGAGACAAAGACTGTGGAAGGATGTAAGTAAAACACTTATTACAACTTGCAAGGGGTGGTGGGTGGTGGGAGGGAGAATACAGCTTGGCTGAAACTCACATCTATAGTTGTAGTTGATGTTAGTACCTGCACTGAACTGAATCCACAGTTGTCCCTGGCTGATGTTCTCTTTCCCTCAGACTCCCATGTGGAACCAATGCACAGACACCATGGGTGAGGTGTATGTACTTTCCCCACAGTTGTCCCTAGATGATGGTCCCTTTACCTCAGACTTCCATGTGGAACCAATGCACAGACATCATGGGTGAGGAGTATGTACTTTCTCCCTCAGTTGTCCCTACCTGATGGTACCTTTCCCTCAGACTTCCATGTGGAACCAACGCACAGACACCATAGCTGGGGAGTATGTACTTTCCCCCACAGTTGTCCCTAGCTGATGGTCCTTATTCCTCAAACTTCCAGGTGGAACCAATATACAGACATCATGGGTGAGGAGTATGTATTTTCCCCCACAGTTGTCCCTAGCTGATGGTCCTTTTCCCTCATTCTTCCATATGGAACCAATGCACACACATTATGGGTGAGGAGTATGTATTTTCCCCCACAGTTATCCCTAGCTGGTGAAGTCTTTCCCTTTGACTTCTATGTTAGCATCACCTTGATCTTCCTGAATCATTTACCAGCTTAGCAAATTATCAATGGAGTCAGTGGCAAATGTGCCCAGAACACTAATAAGTCACTGTGATATCTTCTTTTCGCCGTGCTAGACAAAATATTGTCCAAATGACCTTTTATGGGCACTTTAGTCATTGCTAAAGTTGAATATCTAAGAATTAACACAGGAACTAAACATGTGGGAAATACTTTGTTTTATTAAATTTTGTAAATATCGTTTGCCTCATCTATTAAGTCACCTCCATATTTGTAGCTGTTAGCAATGTCCAGTTTATTGTTGGTTCTGGAATTTACTCCAATTTGAGATTTTTTCATTTAGGAATGCAGGTCATTAACACAAGTCACAATGTTCCAACTGTTGTGTAATAAGGCAGGAGGAGCCAAAACTATATTGTCAATGTAGTATTCCCACCAGTAGGAAGTAATACGACCTCACAGATAAATATGGTGGCTTTACGTAAATTACAGAATGGAGAGAGGTTGACAGCCCAGTAAATGTTCCTGCTGAATTTAATACCATCTGTCTTATCATGTAACATCTAAAGTTTTGTTAGGTTAACGTGACCTTTATCGATCTGGCAGAAGCTTTCTTCTTTATAGCAAGCCTGCCCTTTTATTTTGTTTGCCTTGGAAGACTCACATTTGAGATGATACCTGTTATAAAAGCTTCCGGAATACATTCTCTGCATTAGGGAACATTCCCTCACACACGAAGACGTCTTTCAATGCAAATTCATTCTTATCATTTTCATGCAAATGGCAGCATTTGAAATCATTCATATGAACCTTTTTAAACCGCTCTCCTGATAGCGCACCCTTACCCTCTGCGATGTGCCGAATGGCAGTCATTTCACTTGCAGATTGGCAGATAATAAATTCAATTAAATATATTTTAAAAAAAATACAGAAAGAAAACAAGAACTTCTACTTCATTTGGAAGGAATTTTTCAATCTGCCGCATTAGAGTACCCAGAACTGAAATCTGTGTCCAACAATTAACATCAGTAATTAACTTAGGGCGCAATTTAATTTTCACTGAAATGTGGTGCCTGTAAATCACTTGTGACTCATCAATTACCAAATTATTAACAATTATTACTTCAGCTGAGCTGCATATGCAGAGTTAGGAGTGATAAGGGAGAGTAAGAATGGGGAACCTCAAGCTGAACTATACTAAGACTAAACGACTGTTGCATGCTAATACAGTCTTCCTTCATATGGCTTACAGCATCTATACAAAATTTACTAAGAGCATAAAGAATACAGAGATACAGCCAGAGGATACTACAGGTAGGCCTGGTGTACTAGAATAGGAAAAGTTTCTGTTGTCTTTGGATCAGTCAAAAGATTTTGATTGGGTCAACAACAAGTATCTGTGGTTGCTCATTAGAAGGTTTGGTATTCCAGAGGAGTTTATAAATTGGGTAAAGGTTTTGTACAAGAGTGAATGGCTGGTCCAGTGAAACTTTTAAGATGGATTTTGGTTTCAGGTAGGGTTGTCCCCTAAGTCCCCTGTTTGTATGTCTTTATTATTGACCTCCTCTTGAGGATACTAAAGGGCAAGGTGTTGGTATGGGTGCTCCTGTCTTTGGGGTGAGTTTTGAAGGAGGTAGCCTATGCTGATGATGTCACCGTCATTGTGTCCAGTGGCAGAGTCGGTGGCGGAGTCAGTCATGGAGTACTCATAGAATTCTGGGTCTTGGATCAACCGAGAAGAGTATGAGGTTTTCTGGATGGGGAAGGGTTACATCGCTTTTTGTCTTCAAGAACATCTTCCTGTAGACCCGGGAGAAAATTAAACAGTGGAAGCAGAATAGAAAGATGTAAGGATTGTATCAGGTCAGAGTGTTGAATAGAAGATAAAGTATGAAGAATGTATTAATCCTGGGGAATTCCAGTTAAAGGGTTAATGTCTGGCATATCACTATTTGTGACACAGAGTGTTTTCAAAGTGATCATAGTACAGATTCGCCTTGTATAGTGAATTATTACTGCAATGCAGTAATGCGCTCAGCAGGGACAAAACCTGTGGGGGCGTGCCCCATGCACGGTCAGCACTGGGGCCCCTTGGAGTACCAATCCGGTCACCAGTGGCTCCTCAGCTATTCACATTCTCCCTGGCCACTAATAAGGATCTGTCTTTTTCTGCGATAATCCCCGCCATGTAGGTTGCACTTATATGTGCCTAGTTTATATAAAGGAATATAACGTGAGTCACCTACACTGTCATAGGCCCATGGGCATTAATTCACAATATATTAGAAAAATAATATTTTAGAATAATGTTCAAAGCAATAGTCTTTTGACTGTAGTTCCCCTTTAATTATTTCAATTAAAGGGTCTATTTAATGAAGCAAGGGGTCGTGGTTAAAATAAATGTGTGTAGCAATGTTACCTTTAATATCACACGAGTGATCGTTTCCTAGCAGCGTGTGTTATACGAGCAGATAAATTCTTGTGTTGTGGTATTGGTACTCACTATACAACATCTGGCAATGGCTGAAGAACTCTCCTCTCTATTCAAATGCACGCCTACGCACCGCTCTGCATCTGGGAGAACATGTGCCCAGTGGTTAAGCTTCACCCTGCAGAGATGGTACAGAGGGCACCAGTTGGCATGGATTTCTGTGCAATAAACTTCATTCTTCCCTCTGGGGAGTCTAAACACAGTAATTAGTTATCCATTTGTCTTCTCCTCTCTCACCAGTACTATTTGCAATGTGTAATTAGAGATTTAAAAGAACTTCTATACTTGTTGCCTAAATGTGATAGAATGATGTAAGTTGTTTGCTTCTAATTCATGTTAAATTAAAAATGTAATGTGTAGAGTTGATGGATTTAATGCACCATCCATACAAACTGCACTTGTGTAGATCAGTATCAGTACGTACATACTCTTTACCTTTATACAGCATGTAAAGCGCTGTGTAATATAGTAGCGCTGTATAATTGAATATATACATACATTAGTATCTAAGTACTCAGTACTGTTATACAGCGTGTATCATATCATGTATTAATACGTACATACTCTGTACCTTTATATAGTATGTATCAGTACATACATACTCTGTATCGTTATATAGCACGTATGGGTACATACATATCAGTACATGCATGCTCTTTACAGTTATACAGTGCATATCACATACTCTGTATTCCTTTATATAGTATGTATCAGTACATAAATACTCTGTACCATTATACAGTGAGTGCACACTATGTACAGTTATACAGCATAAATCAATAAGTACTTTCTCTGTACAATTATACAGTGTGTATCAGTACGTACTCTCTACCATTATATGGTGTGTAACAGTACATACATACTCTGTACCATTATACAGTGAGTGCACACTATGTACAGTTATACAGCATAAATCAGTATGTACATACTCTGTACTGTTATACAGCAGGCATCAATAAGTACTTTCTCTGTACAATTATACAGTGTGTATCAGTACGTACTCTCTACCATTATATGGTGTGTAACAGTACATACATACTCTGTACCATTATGCAATGTGTATCAATATGTACATACTCTGTACCATTGTACAGCACATATCAGTGTGTACATACTCTGTACCATAATACAGAGCAGCATCCCCCCTGCAGAAATCATTAGTGTAGAAAGCAGTATCCTTTAATTCCCTTGTACAATAGGAATGAATATAATGATTCTCTAAAGACATACAGTACTATGAGTGTTTGGAGGTGCTTGACCCAGCTGTGTAAGGGTTAAATAAAGCGGATTTTGGAACTTCCTTTCCATGGTGGGTATTAACAGGGAGAGAATGATGTTTTCCTGCCAGTAGGTGCAGAGAGCAGTTGTCTGTGCATACAGAGGTGTTAGCAAATCAGCTGGCAGTGTTTGTACAACATTTATCATGTCTGGATTCCCCAGCTGGGAGTTCAGGATATAAAAATCTCCATCTGTCTATGATACTTACTTCAGTCTTTCCCATTCCCGCTTCTTCTGGATTGTTTCCTGCAGGAGCAAATGATAGACACAAACTGGCAATGTCAGTGCTGCCTTCTCACTTCTTCAAATCTAGCACTGACACAAAGACATTGGCTGCACCAGTCTGCTTCCACTGGGGCAGGGGAACATTACAACTGATACAATGTATCAGCTGAGTCAGTAGGAAAGCTACAGGTGACATCACAATGTTACAATGTA
>WMED01006605.1:0-18330 GCA_019650415.1 Pipa parva
TGACTTTTGGAATAGTTGGTGATAACTTCTTTTTATTTAACAGTGAGTTTTTTCATAGACAAACTTTCCAAGGATATATATATATATATATTTCCTTCATCAAGTCACACACAATATTGATCAAATGAATGTAGCAATGATGTAAAAATACAGCAAAAATAGATTCTACATAAACAAAGAAAAAGAATGAAAAGCAATAAAGTGTCAAAAACAGTGAAATGTATAAGTTAGTGCTGAGGGATATGTTTATAGGGAATCCACAAAACATATTCCCTACAGGAGAAGGAGACTTTTTATTGCTGTAATAATACAAAAATAAGCAAATAGGAATACAGGGAATAGACAAAGCAGTGAAAAAGATGTGTAAATATGCAATATCCTATATTGGTAACCAGATAAAAACACAAGATTCACAAGCCCTTTATTTTATGCATTGAAATTCATTTCAATTTCTTTGGGTTTTTTGCTCTTTGTAAGATTTAAATTCCCTTCGAAAATTATATTAAGTGAATTCCAAAAAGGGGACATGAGGTTCCTACTTTTAATGCAAATGAATAGAAAAAAACAATTATTTAAAGAGATGAAGTTGCAACAGAGGACCTCATGTGAACTGCCCTCCCAAAAAAAGGCGTTTTAAACCCAAAGCACAGCTGGGATCCATTTTAATTTAAGAAATTACTCTATCCAAGTCCTAAAATCAAAAACTACTTGTTTATTTATGCAGCATTTCTTTTTGCGTTAAATTCAGTTTCTCAGTATTGACTGAGACTTAAGAAGGTAGGGGGACATTTTCCTCATCTATAAAAAACTGATAAATTCATCACCATTCTAATACTACATATGACATACAGTAGAAGATTTTTGCTACAGCGCTTAATCATTTCAGCAAAAAATCACCAGAGTCGGAAGTGAAGAGGAGTCTCGCTGTCAGTAGCAGAAGAGATCAGGATCTCAAAAAGAGAAGGAGAGGTGCTAGAACCTAAGAGTATTTCCCCTCCCCCATCCTAACCACCCCTAGAATAAACAAGCCTGAAGTTCCTCTTTAACAGTGACACAGAGATGCAATTATTTAGCAGTTTATAATAAAGCACACACAGGTATAATTAAGCTACTCTGTTCAGTCTAGCGCCTCACATTTCAGCCAATAAAAATGCAGCAGGATGCAGCTTGTGGTTTTATAGACTTCTGATTTGTTGCTGTCTGTTCATTACCCAATGAAAGTATTACCTCGAGTGTCATGGGCACTGACATCCAGTAAATATATTATAAGCTGTTTCAATAGGGATGGTTTAATTCTTTTTTATTGAGACTAAGGAATGATTCTGTAAATGACTGTAGGTGTGATTCAGCAGCAGGTAAGTTTAGGTTGTGGTAGGCAGGAAGTGTCCTATTTTACATTATTCTGCTGTATTATTTAACTTTATTATTTAAAGACAATCTCATTTCAAATGTTCATCTCCTTTAATTTGTTATGGCAGAGCAAAGATTATTGCCTTATTGCTTACTCCTAATCCCTGCTCTGCAGCATACCTCAAGCCCTCTGTAAATAATGATAAAATGGCACTGAGCGATAAAGCAGCATGTGGTTAGCAATGTCTTTTTACATGTATGGGGTCGTTGCTTCACTTGTACCCTGACATTATCTGTATGAAGTTTGCACATTCCCCTTCATTATTTTGTGGGCCTTTTTTTCCCAGACAGTATGGATTTCTCCAACAACAAAATATACAATACTGCTAGTTTAATTGTAGTTTTACCAAAGTGTTCCTATAGTGGGTTTCATGTGTTTCATTATGTATGTATGAAAAATTTTATTTATAAAGTGCCACTATGTTACATAGCACTGTACAATCCAGCAATACAGTTATAATACAGACAAGGGAAAAGTGCATAACGAAGAACAAGTGGAGTCAGTTACAAGCATATAATCAAGAAAATACATTCCTCTAAGTGCCAGTCCATGACTGAAACAAGAGGATGGAGGTCCCTGCCCCATAGAGCTTACAATCTAAATAGGAGGAAGATTTACATAAACATATAGGAGAGTAACATGTGCATTGGCATAAAGTGTCATTTGGCTATAGGTGCCAATTAAATAAGAAAATAAATATAAAATAAAATAAATAGTTGCTTAAAGATAAAATGTGTACATGAAAACCAGTGCTGGTGCTGTAGGAAGTAAAGATTGTAAGTGACATAGGGCTTGGAACACTCTATTTATATGTTTTTGCTGGGACCTGTAAGAATGAGAATGACAAAGGCTGATTATTTTAATATGAAAATACATCGGATCTCTTCTATCTTGATTATATGTAGGGAACTATTTTATGTTCACGCTAAGATGGAAATATGATTTGCTTTTGGGTTTTTGCTTTCTTGTTTGTAAGGTTTTGAAAGCTCTGTAACTGACAATTGTGTTCATAATGAGACTGATGAGTGCTTAAAATGATTTAGTAGCCACCAGCTGGCAAAACAGATGTTTTGATGGCATGGCAGGTTTTGGACAAGTTAGTACTCTGTAAAATAATCAGTTGGGTCTATTCATAGTTAATGTTTAGCCTTCTGAAAGACCTATTACTTATACTACACATTGCTTAGTAGCTCACACATTTGTCTATCAATTACAGTGTTATCTTATCTAAAGAAATTTGCAACAGAATGATCATCTAAAGATAATGGATTTCAGTCCATTAAAAGCCTAAAATATTATTAACGATGTCAATCCAGAATTTAAGGTACCAGGAAATTGCATAATATATCTAATTAGACAATATGGACTGACACTCTGATATTAATTTACAGGTAAGTGTCTATAACTATTGTGGTCAAGACCTTCTACATGAAAATTACATTCACACAGGGCCTTATTGATTAAAGGTGCATATATCTCAGAATTTGCACCTATATGCCACTTCATCGATATATATATGCCACTTTTCCTATTGAGCAAACTCTGCAATGTGGTTAATACACAACCAATTCGGACAACTACAATAGTCGTGACCTTACTGAGCACTTTGCATCACATTTCGTACATGTGCACAGGTAATTCTACTATTAAACAAGTGGCATAGTGCTCCACATTTACCTGTTTCACTTTGCCACATCAGAGTGGGGTGTTGGTGGCAGGGCTCCAGTGTGGTGTTAGGTGACTATTTCATCAAAAGTGATAATAGTGACTATGACTAAATTAATTTACTGCTTAAAATGAACTAGGGACAAGGTGACATAGAAACAGATGTATTAATCACCTATATACAGTTAGTGGGATATGGTGAGGATGACGTCACTGCACTTCACTGGGGGAATTCACATCACTCCTCATGACTTTGCATCCTACTTCTTTTTGACTGGCTTCACAACACTATGCACACAACCACATCTGTAGCAGTCTGCCTGTTCAACAAATCTGTCTGCAGCTTCATCAACAAGGAGAAGTTAACATGCAAATATTTTGGCACTGCAATTTGAACTGTAGCAAAGTAAACAGGTGAATTCATCCTTTTAGGATTGAGGCCCGTGAACTGAACATATTTAGGAAAGTCAAAGGCCAGACTAGTGTTGGAGACTAGCAATTAAATGTCACAAAATATAAGTTCATCATCAGTTGTCAACATTAACTCTTTAATGTAAATAGTGCAAAACTAGCCCAGCTGGAAGGGAATGTTAGAAGTAACAAGAGAAACACTAGGGATTTGATTGGTAGTTTTGTCATTTGTGCACTGAATTGGATGTTTGCACTTTAAGTTGCAGCTGTCCTTTGTAAGATGCAAAGGAGCTCATGAGTTCTACATATAAAATTCATATTCTTAAGCATGAATAAGGCAATGCTATGGTATGGTATTATTTTGCTGGTAAGAGGTTATAATCTTTACCAACTTTAGGGCATTGTTAACATGTACGGTCATGACAGTATACTTCGGAAGTATTCCTTTCCATTAAGAATATAACTTTTTGATGAGTCTGTTTTTAACATTAGTCACATCACAAAAGTTGTAGCAAAAGACTGAAAGAACAGCTCAAACAAATCTATTTTGGGTGAACTGGTCAGAAGAGTCAACGTCAAAGCAACCTGTTCTCTTAGGAAGAATTCTCTAAGAATCCTTACAAAAAGAGCTTGGAAGTTATGGTTGATTATTCCTGCTAAATTCCTTGGGTTTGCCAAGCTGGTTATGACAAAGGATTGTTATTTGATGAACCTCCAATTTACTTGTAATTTATATTCTTCTGGAACATTGCTTCTTATGTTTCATTTTGTGTATTGTCCTGTATTTTCACATTTAAATTTAAATATCTACAGAAAGGTATACATCAATAAAATAGTTGAGCTGAGAAATACCATTTAACATTTTACATTAGAAATATTATTTAATTGTGCTAACACAAGTGAGTTCAGATAAATCAAGATAATGTAAGTTCCACTGGAGTCATATGTAAAAAAAATAGTGATCAAACACTGTTATGTCCCAGTGAGTTTCCAAAAGCAAAATTAATTAAAGAAATAGCTGTGCTTCACTTGTCATTGCAGCTTCCATGTCCACTTGCACTGATGTATGTAGCGCTGTTTCCACTTGTTGCATTAGAAGCCAATTGTAGAGAAACAATAGTGGTTCATTTCCTGCAGTATGTAACATAATATAAAAGTTTTGCAGTGCATCAATCTTTTCTCTTTAGTAACGATGCTCAGCATTACCAGCAGAAGGGTTAAGAAAAGCCATTCTTTAATTAACCTTTGTTTTTGAAGAACACTACTCTTGAGAAAAATGACTGAATTTCCATGAAAACCAATTACTAAAGTATTTTTCTAATATTTATATAAAAATTATGCAGAGCGTTATCTACATGGTGATTTGAGAGCCTCTTCAGACAAAACAGTTTTGTGTAAAAAAGAAAATCATTATGCAACTAAGAGGCTCATCATTTAAATGACTGCTTTCAAATGCAAAAAGTTAAGGCACTTTATTATTTAATACAGTTTTGATTTTTCCCTTGTCATTGTCAAGATATGTTATACATTTATTTTTACCTTTCTTTTCTAACTATTTTTTTTTTTTTTTAATGAACTGCTGATAACAGCAACTTTAACGATAAAAGTATGGAACAATATTCAGCGTTGTCAATGAAAGGTCAAGCCATTTGCATTCATTAGCAGCTTACAGAAGCGTGCAGTGTGTGTTTCAGTGAAATGCTTCTGGATATTGATTTTTACAACTGAGGGGAAAAAAGATAATTATGTGTATACTCCTCTTATAGGTGGCACAATTAAGGATAATTTACCTGTAAGTACACAGACTTCAATGCTTTGCATTGTGCCTCTATACAGTTCCACTCATCATTTTGTAGTTGTATTGTCTATGAGTTCAGTTCTTTCACTTGCAAATTAAGGGTTATGTTAGAAAAGAAAGAATTTCTTTCAGGGATTATCAAATACTTAATGCTCCAAAATACAGTACTGTAAATCTGAGACTATGGGCCTTATTCACTAAAGTCCAAATAGTCACGTTGAGCTAGTGTCGTGTATAAAAAAATTGTGATCAAACAATGTTATCAGTTCATATCTATTCGCCACTTCCGCATGTTTACCTATTGACTAAACTCAGCAAAGTGGTGAATACGTGACCAATTCGGGCGTCTATTTTAGTCGCAATGTTACGGAGCTCTTTGCATCACTTTGCGTGCGTGTGTACAGATACTTCTACTATTGACTAAGCCGTGGAGTATGTTGAAGGAGCGAATGTGACTAGGTGTACTGCTCTGAATTTACCTGTTTCACTTCACCATTTTACGGTGGTGAATTGGGGGGGGGTTGATGGCAGGGCTCCAGTGTTGCATAACGTGACTATGTAATCAAAAGTGACTACAATTAAATGATAACATGACCTAGGGACAAGGTGACATAGAAATAGATATTCATAGAATACATTTAGTGGGATATGATGAGACTGATATCAAAGCCCTTCACTTGTTGAATTCGCCTCACTCCACATGACTTCTCATTCTACTTCTATTTGACTGATTACGCCACTCTATGCATGCATCAGCGTTCACTGCTTGTCTACTTGTTTGGCAGGTGTATCCTCTGCTTAGTCCATAATAAGAAGTGATTCTGTGACTATTTTCGCAATTCAACTAGAATTGTAGCGAGGTGAGTTTGACAGGTGAATTTGGACTTTCATCAATAAGGCCCAATGTGCGCCTGCTACTGGTATAATTTTCCAAGGAAAGATACTGCTCAGCTTTCCTGTTTATCTCAAGCAAGCACAGAGCTCAATAGTTTCTTTATCATTCTCTCCCCATATAAGAGCAAACATAAATTGGAATATGTCCAAAATATATGAAATATCTCACTTGTCCCCACATTCAGAAATCCTAATCCCCCACTCATTTCAATTAACTATTGTATAATGGTTTGATAACATGAGGATTATAGCTCAGTGGCTTGTACTCCTTAAGGATGATTAAGTCTTGTCTATTTCCATAAAAACAGCTATAAAATATACAAAAATTAAAAAGGCTTAGCACCACAGCCAAATGTGGGGATTCATGGAAAAAAAAGTAATTAAAATTGCACTATTAATACAACTAATTATTTCAAGTTCAATGCTGCATCCTCTATTTTGAATGATTATTCTCCTTGCTCGAACCTTATGCTGTACAGATAATTAGATGTGTTTCATTGTTTTCTATGACTTTGTCAATGGCAAAATCCAAAGAGTTGTATCTGAGGAGGACTCTTCTCCATTCATTACTTATGAAAGAAATAGTTTCCACAAAGAGCAAAACCAAATATCAAAGGCACATGTGCATAACCTGCTTAGAAAATCTGTTTTCTTAGGTCATTAAAGAGAGCAAAACAATTCTCACACTAATGAAATAGGGACATATAGTACAAATAAAAAGCTACGTACATAAAATGGGATTGCCTATATATTTATGATGCATCACAATGTTTGGATTAAGCAACTGTGTGCCCAAATACATACTAAATAATAATGTTCACAATATTTTTACTACCTAATTCAGATTGGATCTTGCAAATTAACTTGACTTTCTTTTATAAAAGTAGACTTTTTGATTTAACAGAGAGTAAGAAGAAGCTCTAAATTAATTAAGCTCTAAAAAGATAACCAATGTTCTTTATATCAAGGAGTATTTTGCCTTCACAAATAACAAATAATGTGGCATGAGAAGGCCAATGCTATTAATGTATTAAATATGGATAGACAGTTGAAATTAGTTATTGAAAAGTATTATATATGCCTTTTTCAATCTATATCCTAGCTATTTCCTAATTAGATACCAACTGAGGCATCACAGGGCATCCCCACTAAATGTTATACATACAAATGAACCTTAGGAGATAGGGCTTAAGTAATACAGAGGGTGTTAGCCATTACAATGGGTGCTAAACTGTTTGAATAGCTAAAATATAAGACCATAGGCTGGGGGTAAGAAAGTCCTAATCTGAAAATATCATTGTTATGTGGCACTCACAGTTCACAACACTATGGCGACCATATATTTACAAAACACTTTTAGTCTTTAGGTGACAAATGTGACAACACGTCAGGTATTTTTAACTTTGTCATCTGAAAGTGGTGAATTGTGGGGCTTACAGTGGGGATCCTGTTACTATGCTGGTGTTATTTCACAAAAAAAGCTTAATAAATGTAGAGACCAAGGGGGGAATTCAAGATTGTGCGAAGTGAGCTCCGAATCTTTTGGCTCACTTCGCACATACTGATATGCGCTTGCTGATGTCCTGCACGTGGATATCAGCAAGCACATTAAAGAGATTCCAGTCTCGGCGAGGCGACTCTTTTGGTCTCGCCGAGACTGGAATCCATTTAAAGCGCTCGTTGATGTCCACGTGCAGGACATCAGCAAGCGCATATCAGTCTGTGCATAGTGAGCTGAAAGATTCGGAGCTCACTTTGCACAATCGTGAATTCCCCCCATAATGCCAATGTGAACTAGAAATTTTTAAACATTGAAATGTGTGGACAAAACATTTTTTTTATGTGACTATTCTTGGCAACCATATTGGTGACCAGATATAGTAACATTGTCTCCTTTAAACAAATCCTTAAACAAGACACCTATTCATGACAAATTTGCTACAATAACCACTACTATGCACCTGACTATGCTCAGAAAGCATTTAGGGGGTTATTCACTTAAGTCTGAATTGTTGTGTATAGGTGTCAATTTGCCAGATAAAGATAGTCACAATAGGCTGCTACTGTCACAGTCGCTTCTTTATAATGAGAATATTGTCACAGTCGTGACTTTATTATGGGAAAATTGTCGTAATCTTAACATTAAAAAATTGTCGCAACTTTACAATGGGGAAATTGTAGCAGATTTTCTATGGGAATCCACTGCTTGCGAATTCGACAGTCGAATTCTCACCTTAGTGAATAACCCCCACGTGGGACAATTTGTGTCATCACCACGACAATACACAGTTTAGGGAATATGTAGAACTGACTTTGGGAGAATATGGCCAAATTGTAAAAATTTCTGGCAAATTAAACATTTGATGAATAACCTCATTAGTTGTTTTAACATATGCAAAGTTGTTTATACTAAGCTAAAAAATTAGAATGACAGTTTTGCTTCATTTGCCAGATTTTAACCAGTCATTTTTATGCATTTTGCATGTAATTTTGCCAGTTTAAATTCTAAATCTATTAAATGGTTGTGATATTGCCTTTGATGTGATACTTGACTTCTACCAAATGTAGCACAACACTGGTAAGTGTCAAATCCATCTACTTCATCATTTTATTCATGAAGGTACCTTATTTTGTGTTGAGAATTTTTTTCAATGCTTTTGATCTTGTTGCTGTTTCTTATGAGCTAATGGAGAAAATCTGTTCTATATATATATATTTTTTTTAATTTGATTTATGTGTAATTTCTTTTCATGTGGCAGGTTCAGAAGTATGAAGATTTAGGGAGATGTTTATGCGAAGAACTAAACCAGGAGCAACTTTGTCACTAAGATGATATAAAGCATACAGGATGCTTTAGACGTGTTTCAGTAATGTAATCTAAAATAAAAAAGTGAACAAAGGCAGTGACGGTAATCTTATTTTTTTTTCATATCTGTGCGCATGTACGGAGGATATTTATAAAAGTCAAAAAGTTTTGTGACTTGGTAAAGCTGGTGAAATATTGACAGTACATCGATTTTTCCAATTAGAAAGCTTTTCCATTTAATTTTTTCACTGAAATGTGTTGACTGATTTAAGCTGGTAAAAAAAACTATTTTTTCCCTATGGACTAGGTACGATCATTTTTCCACAATTAATGCTTTGTTGCATCAAAAAAGACAGATGACATCAGCATGCGATAGAAAGGGAACTGAAATGAAAACAGTGCAAAGTGTTTCAGTTGATATTAATCAATATCAACCTTTACTGATATCCTTAACATTTTTATTGGTCCTTTATAAACCTGAAAAGTTCAGCACGTTGACAAATAGCATTGAAAAGCATTGAAAAGAACGGTGAGAAGCGCAAAAAGTTCAAAATGAGCTTTATAAATTTCCCCTTTTTAAAGTCTTACATTTTGGGACATATTCATCGAACTGCGAACAATCACAAATTCATTAAACTGAAGCAAATTGTTGCGAATTGTCTTGAAATCATTTTTGAGCATAGCCAGCAGAATAGCACTTGTGCCATTTTGTAGCAAAATTATCATAAACAGACATATCTGCTTAAAGGAGAGAATGCCACCATAACAATCTTTTTCTATATTAATGACAATATATTGACAATATTGTCACTGAAGCACTCAGCGAGGTGACTCTTTTGGTCTCGCCGAGACTGGAATCCCTTTAAAGTGTTCGCTGATGTCCACATGCAGGACATCAGCATGCGCATAACAGGCTATGCGCACTAAAGCGAACGATCGGAGGGTAAGTTCACTCTTTGGTGAATTACTCCCAATATTAGGTCTCATGTTGTTTTTGTCATTTCTTTCAATGGCAGAAATTCCTTCCTCATTTTGGTATTTGGTCACTGTATTTGTAAGGGCTTTTTAGGGAAATCCTATAATATACAGGTTCTCCCTGGGTCAGAGATGGATGATGTAATTATTGAAGTGAAGGTTCCTTTTTTAGAGCACCGAGCAGTCTCCCAAACATATATCAGATTAATGGAAAAGAAGAACCATGCACAGGCAGCTGTGATGCAACCCTTTATTGGGTGAAGGTAAAACACTACATGTTTCGGGTCTTATGCCCTTTATCAAGCGCTTTTTCACTTGATAAAGGGTGTACAACCTAAAACATGTAGTGTTCTACCTTCATCCAATAAAGGGTTGCAGCACAACTGCCTGTGTGTAGTTCTCCTTTTTAGGGAAATGACACTAAACAACGCAAAGGATGACTGCTGTTATCCTCCCAATCTGTCACTTTCAATTGGCAAAGTGAAATCTGTGTATTTACAAGACTGAGCCTTGGTGAATTCTCACATGATATCCAAGTTGATGTGAAATCACGCATAAATATGCAGGTGGCATTATTTTGGAAAATGGGAGAAAATTCTCCACATCACAGAAAATATCAATCTTTGCTTAATATCCAAAGTTGTCAAATTGTCTGATTGTGGTGAATTCACTCATTTTCAGGACAATTCACACTTTGATAAATATGCCCATGAGTAAGATCTATAGATCTATATGGCACATGCGGTACTATTACCTACACAACTCAACTTTTAAATTTAGTGAAAAAAGTGGTTTCATGTTATTAGTAATCTGATATACACAACCTTTCTATAATTGCTTTACTTTAGAAATTGAACAATTATGTAATTTTCTCTATGGTTCTATTATTAAAGACAAGGTGCAACATGTAAATCTTCTGTATCACTTGTCCTAAAACTACAAGCACTGCACCCAAAAGATTACAATTTGGAAACTCACCCACAAAGTAAATAAAGTGCTGAAGACGGTCTCAGACTGAGGCACCTTGGGAAAACCAAAGACCCTGATTTCAAGGGCCCACAGCCAATTAGCAAAATTGTCAAGTACACAAATCCATCATAATAAATTATAAGTTTTGCAGGTCATTATGAATGCCCAATAGTCCAAGGTATAATTAAAAAAGGTAGGAACCTGCAAATGTCAAACTAGATGCTATTTGGCACACGGATTGAGGCCCCCAATACTGGGGACTACCGGAGATTCTTCAGGTGGGCCAGTCTGACTCTGGCTGAGGGGAGCCATCTAATTACCATCAATGTGGTGCAGATGGATTCAGCTACAAGGCTGATATATATATATATATATTAAGATAGAGTGGCTGTGTTAGTCCACAGATGCAAAAAAATGCAATGGGAGTACGGATCTCTCGTATTTATAAAGGCTTTTGCACTGTTAAACCTGGTGAAATATCAGTAATATAACAATATCATTGTTTACATGAAAATTTTTTTCACTGAAAATTTTCTACTTAGGGTTAGAAAAAAATCCATTATTCCTTATGGAGTTGGTTCGGTTATTTTGCCACAGTTGAATTCGTTTTTATGTAGAAAAAAGAATGTCAATACCAATATAAAATAGAATTTTAACTGCACTGAAAAGTGTGCCAGTTTCGACAGATCGATATTTATTGATATAGATCTTGTTCGATTTCAGTGTTTTTTTTATTAATCAGCGGAATTCAAAAGCCCAGCAAATTGAAAAATAGCACTGCAAAGTGTCAATGAACAGGGAAACAAATCAAAACAAATCAAAAAGGCTGAAATGATTTTTTTAGAAATTGATCCTCAAAGTGTTTGTTGGGAAGGGTGTAAGCTGAAGAAAAATGGTAGTGTTTTGTAATGACTATAAACTAAAGCTAAGCTTTATAAACACACATTTAATGTGTATACGTATATTATGTATTTGTGATATAATGACTCCCCTCACTCCAAATGAATTATAAAACAGAGCATTGGATCAAACAAGACATATTTTACATGCTGTCTGTATTCATGTATATCTACATAAAGATATACTGTATCTACCCTCTTTATTCCCCGATTTTTCTAAATTTCAGAACCTATTTAAGTGACACCCAAGGGAAAATATAATAATAATAATCTTTTGTGCTGGCAGCTTACTCCAGCTTTATAATATACTTGGCTGCTCATTTGAACACAAAATATTTCTCTTGCACATAGTTTATTTTATAATGCAGACAACTATGGTTGTGTGTGCTCATAGAATTCGAATAATGTGTGTTTGTTCTACAAAAGTTTGTGAAAATTACCTTTATAAATTCTTTTTTTTTTTTTGTTTGTTTTTTTTTTGTTTTTTGTTTTGTTTTTCAGTATCATAGCAGAGAAAGTCATCCAGGAGCTCATAATACAACACAGGGTAATTACTAAGGTGAGACCATGCAGCTCCAAGATTATTTCAAGATATAATGGGGCTTATTCATGAAATTAATTTTTCTGTAAAGATGGGAATTCACATTTATTAGCCACTTAAAAATATTCATTTAATTAACAAACACTGCGATGTGGCAAATTCAAGACTAATTTGACAGCTTACGTCAATTGCAAATGGAGCACTGCTTTCTGTGCACAGGTAATGGCTACTGACTATTTATCAAGCATTGGAGTCTGTTGCAGTACCAAATAGGCAAGGTCAGATTAAAATCAGCGAATTATCAGACTGATGTCAGGGCTCCTACTGTTCATTTGACTACTCTACACTACACAAGATACGGTTACTGACACAGTTTGCGTCTTCACTATGGGAATCCCCAGTTTAGTGAATAAGGAGAAGAGAATCAGAGTGTAGCAACCCAAGGTGATGAGAATTCACTTTGACAGTTTAATTCTCCCATAGTATGAAAGATATTCTGGTATGCATCTGCAAAGTAGTATAACAAGTTAGCTAAAAGAGTTTATCGAGTTTATTCCGAGAACATCTCGGCTGTTTGTGCAGTAAAAATTGCTCGATATTTTCAATCTATATTTACTGACTGAAACTTTTTGATTGAGTTTTTAGATCAAATTTTTCCATGGAGAGGTAGCCATACTTTACATTAGTAGTATGGCTACCTTTTTATTGAAAAATCAAGATAAATAAAACTCAATTGAAAGTTTCTGTCAGTAAATATCAATCAAAAATATCTTGCAATATTTACAATGAGAAACTTCGGAGATCTCATGAGAATAAACTCGGAAAAGCAAAATCGGGCTTTTCCAAGTTTAATAAATTTCACCTTTAGGGAGTTATTCACTAAGGTGCGAATTCAACTGTCAAATTTGCAAACAGCGGACTCCCATAGAAATTCGGCGACAATTTCTCCATTTTAAAGTCGTGACAATTTTCCCATAATAAAGTCGCAATTTTGACAATATTCTCATTATAAAGATGTGATTGCGACAGTAGCAGCCGATTGCCACTGTCGTTAGCTGGCGAATTCGCACCTATATGCAACAATTTGGACTTTGGTGAATAACCCCTTTAGAGTTTAGTGACCTGAAGTGATGCAAATTCGCTTTGACAGTTTAATTCACACTTTAATGCATAAACTCCTTTGTATAAAGTAGAAATGATTCGCCACTTACTATTATTTTTGCAGCTATTATGGATAATTTCATTATTTAATGTTTGCGACAACCAAACTACCTCACTGGCCATTTACCTTAAGGTTTAATGATAAGATCTGCCCGATTTGCCATTACATATAAATGATCATATTGGCTTCAGATCCATTAGTAAACTCATCATTAAATAAGTTTATGCTTGGTCAGAGAGTTCCTGCAGTATCATATAGACCCCCTTGTAGGAAAGTATTAAAATTGGTGCCTGTTCACACTCAGAGAGTGTGCTAATAAGGAGCAATAGTTTGTAGCTGGTACTGGTGGAAGCATTCAATGCAACTAAAGCCCCCAGAGAAAGATGAGCAGAATAGAAGACAGTGATGAAGTGAATATTGTTGACTGAGAAAAGTTAATTAAGTACATGATTTTTTTTCACCCGCTTTTGGTATTGTGCATATAAATACATTTATTTTTTTAATCATTGGTGCCCATGGGAATTTCTAAGAAAGCACGTTTGTTTCCATATTCCCTTATATAACTAGGGTAAATGCTTAGGATATATGTGCAGGAACTACCATTTTTTTCCCCTCTTTTCTTTCCTAGAGGTCAATGTGAAATGAAGAATGGTTACTGATCATTTTCACATTAAAAGCTTTGGGTTTATTATTTTTTTTTTTCATGGAATTCTTGGCAGAGTCTGTAACAAACATTGCTAAATGGGACTCATGTCTATAATCAATTGTAATTCCTTTATTCTCATCATTACTGATAAAATATCATTTTTTTTTCCAAATTCTACAAGTCTTCTTAAGCCAGGAATTATATGTATCCTTTATATAAAAAATGAAATTCCCACTATAAATCTGCAGCAGAGAGAGCATGTTATTTTAACAACTGATATAATATGATTTGAATAAGCCATTTAATGTAGCTAATATTACCCAGCAAGTCAGAAGCAGAGACTTATTTTGCTCAGGTGTGTTTGAATAAGTCTAATTTCATTAATCTTAAAGGCAACAATGAAATAAAACCATTCATCTCCCTAGACATTGCAAAGTTTTTTTTTTAAATTGAAATGCATGATTACTTCCTTCACTCTCTCACCACTTCACAATGACACATAGTTGATCACAAACCAATAAGTTTTTTGTTTCACGCACGGAGTGCTCTGCAAATCATTGCTGGTCCTAACTGAATCCAGGGTATTATGAGTAGAGTGTTTTGAGCTTCAAAATTCAGAGCCTGTTGCTTGGGAACTAGAGATAAACAATCTGATAACAAAATAAACAAGTTGCCACACTTTTTTTTAATGGAAAAAAAACCCACCACTTCTATTGCATCGGTATTTCAGATGATATTTGTTCCCATGGTACAAACATGCCAAAACAGTGACTGTTAATATAAAATAGTTCCCTGTAACAGCCTTCATACTGTATACTAATATAAATCTTTGTCTATGGAGATTGCATGGCTGGGTGATGATTTGATGCACCAGTTTGCAATGGGTATACATAATTTTTATCCAAAAAGTGTACTTCAATTTATTTATTTTTGTAATTTTGAGAAATTGTTATTAAATCTATCTTTCTAAAATATGTTTCATTTCTTTTTTTTTGAATGCCTATTATTATTGTATTATAATTATTATTATTACTACTACTAATATTGTTGTTATGATTGATACTACCACTACTACTATTACTAATAATAATAAAAAATCATTGTTGTTATTATTATTAATTTATTATTATTATCATTATTTTGTTATTATTTAGGAATTCTCCTGATGAAGCTGCAAGGTTAAAGTGAAATGCGTTGAGAGATAAAGAGTAATATATCTAAAAGTTCTTTTATGCACTGTTGTTTATGAGTATATATTTTACTTACTTCTGGTTGAAATAAATAACTGTTATGCTATGAAGCTTTTTCCTGTCTTTTAATATGGATACCACTCTGGAGATGTTTTAAATCCTTATTGTCTGCGTTCAATATTGGAGATCCTGGAATTATTTGCCATCTGGATCACAAGTTTGATTGTAATGCTGGATATTTAATATCCATCTGGTGAGCCTCTCCATTAATATTAGGTGCTGCTTATTGGTTTTGCACACTGAAGAGGTGGATTTCATTGTTCCTATTCACCTACTACCTCACTCTTCTCATTGGTGGTTTTTTTCTCAGCCTTTAATAATTACGCTTTACCATGTGATAAGGCACTAGATGCCTATTTTTTGTGCGCTTTTCTTTCAGGTTGTTTTTTGTTCACTTTGGAATTCTGGGAAGTGGATACCCAGTGGATCAGAAGAAGCTGCACTATTGTTTGGACTTTTATATATTTATTTTATTCATTGTTTGATTTCTAGCACTACTATTTCATATATATATTTTTTTGTTATTATTTAAAGATAAAAGAAAAAGAGAGACTAACTTGTACAAGATATTTGCCTGGCAGAAGGAAGGTATAATTGTGCTACAAATTAGCTTTGAGGCAAAACCACTTTCAGAAAATGCACCATTTTAATATATTTGATGCAAAGAAGCACATAAAGCTTCATACTGTAAAGGTTTTGGTGAATGAGATACTGTTTTAGGCTAAAATACTCCTCTAAGTCTATCTACTTCTCCAAGAAAGTGATTGTTTTGTTGTTGATAAATATAAAAATAAATGGAGGTCACTTGTTATTAGTATATTTTAAAAGCATTATGCACCTCTTTTAATTCTACTTTTTAAATTTGAGCGAGAAAAAAAGTGCTGTATAGACAATGTTCATAAATTGATTTATGTTAATGTACAGGGAGGGGGTGGGAAAAGGAGAACACAGCACTACTAACCTTACAAGATGGTGGTGTATACATTTCTAACACAGGTGGTGCTGTGCACACTTTTAAAAATAGAAAACAATCAGAGAAAGAACACCATTTGTTACATACTACTCAGGAGGCATAATTCTTGATTTAATTCAGAACAAAGAAGGTGCCAATCAGCTAAAATACCATACTTTATTAGTTTATCATTAAAATGAGTCAAAAAGAATAATCATTAAAACTTATATTAGATCATGTGTTCCATAGCTCCTCCAATCAGATCCCTTAAATCATGATCTAACAGAGATCTGATTTGAGGAGCTATAATGTCAGCCATCATTTAGCCCCGCCCAACCCAACTCGGGAGAGAAAAGTCAGGCTGACAGGAAAGATGACAGAGAGGAACACTGTACAAAGGTACATTTTTTTAAAATACATATATATTTACAAAAATATTCCTTAGTAGAACCTAAATTAGTATTAGTTTTGAGGTGACAGGTGCACTTTAATACAAAGGAGGACAGTATTTTATTACAAGTGGATCTAGTTACAATACAGGCTTGGGAAAGTCATGATTATTTTCTAAATGGGAAAACTCTGGGCAAAACAGACATGGAAAAAGATTTGGGAATTTTAGTTGTCAATAAATTTAATTGTAGCAACCACTGTCAAGGAGCAGCTGCCAAAGAAAATAGGATCATGTGGTGCATCAAAAGGGACATAGATGCACATGACAAGAACATAATTATACTACTTTACAAAGCACTCATCAGACCACACATGGAATACTGTGTGCAGTTTTGGACACCAGTGTTCAAAGGCGGGCTACTAATGTAATAAACGGAATGGAAAAACTAGAGTACCAAAGAAAGATGATCTAAATTGAGCTTGTTAAGTTTAGAAAAATATTAAGATGAGACCTTATAACCATGTATAAATATATTAGAGGTCAGTACAGAGATCTCTCCCACAACTTATTTATGCCAAGAACTGTAAGTATAACAAGGGGACAGCCTCTACATTTAGAGGAAAGAAAGTTTATGCATCTACATAAAAGGGTATTTTTTACTGTAAGAACAATGAGGTTATGGAACTCTCTGCCTGAAGAAGTTGTTATGGTTAATTCCATTAAAGAGTTCAAAGGGATTCAATGCTTTCCTTCAGTGTAAGAACATTACAAGTTATGGGTAATAGATAACTGAACGTGGGATCTTGATCCAGGGAATTATTCTCATTGCCTTATTTTGAGCCGAGAAGGAATTGCTTCCCAAATATGAGTATAATTGGCTCTTGCATAATGAGTTTTTTGCCTTCCTCTGGATCAACATTGCAGGAAAATAGGCTAAACTGGATGAACTTGTTTTTTTTTCAGCCTTATAAACTATGTTACTATGCTACATTCTTGATTTATGTTCAGTTGTTTAAAAAAAAAAACAGAAAGTAGCAGGAATCCGTTATCTGAGACTACACAGCTGGAAGATTCTCATTGTCTTCTCAAAATTCTTGAAGGACCAATAACACACACAAAAACTCCCTTTTTGAGACATATTCAGCACTTGTAAAAACATTATCTTTTGATGTTGAATTCATGAATTTTAATGATTTTTGTCTGTTTTTCTCTTTAATGATAGCAGCCATGTTGCATATGTTTAACAGACCTTACCTATTATTTTCTATAGTGCTTTAGATAATACATATTTAGGAAGTTCCCCATAAAGCCTAATTTTAAAGCTAAATACCATAGTTTATAGACACAATTTAAACATTTTTTATTAAATATATAGTAAATATAAATACATTTGTTACATTTTCATTTTGTGTGGCGTTACTGCAGCCAGTTCATTTGAAATTTTTCATTAAAGCAAGTTGAAACAGTGCTAATATAACTTACAAATCACCACCATTATTTCTAATCAAGCTGTGTGTAATGGTCGGCGTTGCCGACCGTCTCTTACCTGACAGGCGGGCT
>WMED01006606.1:0-18329 GCA_019650415.1 Pipa parva
CACCAGTCGCCTACTCCTTATTCACCAGTCGCCTACTCCTTATTCACCAGTTGCCTACTCTTTATTTGCTGAACAGCAGATTTCTTTGGTGAAGAAGTGAACAATGATGTACACTAGTCAACGCATAGTCGAAAACAAATTAGCACTAAATAAGGCAAACATATCTATCAATCACCAATATCAATAATATTATTATTTATAAATCCCCCTTTGACCATTTTATCACTGAAAAATATTTGCCAGGTTTAGGCTGGTGAAAACCCAGTATTCCCCATGGAAATCAGTTTCCCTGTCAAAAAAAGATCAAGTGACATTGATCAAAAACTAAAAGGAACTTCATTAGAAACAGTGTAAAGTGTGGTGTTGGTTAACGTTTTCTTTCGATAATGGTAAATTTTATTCCGCTTTATATGAAACGGTTGAAATCAGAAGTGCAGCAAAAAGAGAAAATAACGTCGATGACGGGGAGAATAGCAGCAAAACAAAAACATTGAAATTACCTGAATATTCCTCATAGTGATGCAAAGTCACACAAGTGACGAAAAGTGACATCATCTTCCCAGGATTCCCATTAACCTGTTTAAAGGAGAAAATGTCACAATAACTGTATCTTTCTTAGATTAATGTCAAAATACTATAATAGGCAGGACTGATTATAAGGAAGGACATTGTCACTTTGTCACATTTTGAACACTACTATTGCAGCTACTTTACTGCAGGTGTTATTTACATCCCTTTCTATACAACACTATTCCTATTTCATGTTGTCGGTTAATCATTGTACTTGTTGTGCCAAAGAGAACCCCTGACATCATCTGCCTACTTTGCCACTTTGATCTGGTGTAGTCAAACTGGCACATGCGGAGCATTGCGCTTTGCTGAATTTGCCATTTCAACACTCGCTGACATTTGATAAATAGGCTAAAGTCATGTGCATGCACACACAAAGGTATTCCAAGAGTTGTGTAGGTCCGGGGTTATTGTAAAGTATTACAACTAAATTGGGGAAGGAATAAACAAGATTGGGGAACTGCTGAATGGACCTGAATTTGTTGGACCTTGATGCAACTGTCTTCATTTTGATTAATAATCCCCTAGCTAGAATGCTAGGTTTTAAAGGGTTTTATCTTTTTCATTTTCCTGCCATTATCTGTATCATTTGTTCCAGTTATTATCTTCTCCTTGAGAAATAAGGGGCACATTAGCTTTAGTTACATTCAATACGAAATTTGCTTATTAACTGGACATAGCAAGTGTTTCCAGCGTCTGTCATCTATATGATGACTATATAACACATTATATCAATATACATGATAAATACATTCATAAAAACATTCCTTTCTCCATAATTTTCAAGTCTTTAGAGTAAAGAACCCTTTTTTGCACTTAGAGAATAAACCTACTCTCTTTCAGTTTCAGAAGGTGTCCGCATGCCATTTGTGATGTCCTATAAGTAAACAGCTTATCACAATACCAGTTACATATCTGTATAAGGTAATCGTGACCTGTCTTAATCACCTTTCCTCAAGGCTAAATAAGTTACTTTTTTTTTTAAATGTCTCCTCATAAAAGAAGCCCTCCATTCAATTTATCATGTCAGTGGCCTTGTTTCAACCCTTTCCATTTCCAGGATATTTATATATGTAGAAACTGTAAATAGAAAGGCAAGAAAACTGGATAGCGCAGGAGAATGGAAGGAAAATGAAAATAGAGGTTGAGAGAGGAGAAAAAGGGAAAGTTGTCTACCAATAAGATACTGATACCATTTGAAAGCAGATATGTCCATTAGGTATAACCTATTCCACAAAACACTTCCCTTTGGATTGCCCAGGGAGGACCATATTACTATCAATACCCTTCACTTTTTTCATTTGCCAAATATACTACTTTTTTCAGCACAATTAATTGTATATGCCACTGAACTCACCATAGCAAATATCTTTATTGTCTTTTACATTTAATTACATGTTTTTGGATAATTCACATTTCTAATTGGTAAGTTGTAAAAGTCAGGTCTTGTTCACTGACAGAAACAAATCTAAAATTAATTTATGCCATCACAATTAGTGAAATAAACAAAGGATTGAAGAGAAATGTCTGGCACAGCAATCATAGAATTGAGCAAAAGTCATCATGAAATGTAATAAGAAATATTTTATAGCCTTATAATGATGACCAAAGTAAAGAATTCAGCAATATTGCACAAATCTGCATAGGTTATATAAGGTCTCTGTAGCAAAGTTCCCTGGGAATTTCTTAATTTTAATCTCTACTTGGATTAATTGAGATAGTGTTTGGCACTAAGAGTTACAAAAGTTAGTACATGGATCTGTTATTCAAAATTTCTAAAAGCAATAAAACATTTTAGCTAAATCTGCAAATAATCAGTAAAACAGAAGAATGAAAGATGATTAAGCAAGAGAAATGCTTAGAGAAATGGCTTATTTTAATGAATGTGTATTTAAGGATAATGTGAAGTGTAGTTGATGAGTTTAGGAATTGCTTTAGTTACATGCATGTGTGTTTGTTTATGTATTGTTTTTTTTTTAATAGAAATTGAAGCTTATCCTTGTTTTAAAACTGTAATATCTCACTCTTTTTCAAGAAAAACACAAAAGATTTTTAGGACAGTGTAAGCCATAATTATTTTACGAGGAGAAATGTATCACAGAACTAAAGTACAATTAATCCAAGCAGAGTAGAAATGTAATCCTGAGTTTATATCATGTGGTTTATGGGATTTTATTGGAATATACAACAGGGTTCATGTAGTGTGTCACAAGGTGAAGTCTATTGCAAGTGATTTACAAGCTGCATGAGTTGGTACAACTGTGATTTATCGAACCCAGATGGCCAGATATTGCCCACCCCTCCTTGAAATTCAGCTGAATTAGAAACCAGTTTCTTTGTATTATCCATGCTATGGTTATTCTTGGTTTAAGCTAACACACTGACATACATTGCAATTGTGCTATCCTCTAATTCCATAATCAGCAAACATTCAAGAACGTATAATATAGTCCAAAATTTTCCAAATGTATTTTCAATACATTATAAAAAAAACATATTTTCTTATGTACATAGAGCATTATTAAGATAAAAGGCATATTAAGGGAAATTAAAATGTATTTTTGGGCTATTTTACTTGGGATTATGGGGATGGATAAGCGCCCATCTTTTTTATTTAGTTTGGTGCTTGCTGTGTAATGCAGTTACATTTTAACTGAGTTCATGGTTTTTTTAGTTTGTACAGATATTATATCGACTATACTGAATGCAGTTGTTTACTATAGAGACTACATATTTTATTCATTGAAAATGCTGCCGCTTGTTTATTGATAGTAATGAAGTACTTTGTTCTGGTGCTTACACATAACGAATAATATATACTGTACCTACTGTATTTGCTGTATAAGACTACTTTTTAACCCCTGAAAATCATCTGAAAAGTTGGGGGTCGTCTTATACGCCGGGTATCACTTTTTTCTCTCCTTACCTAAACTCCCATGTTGCCCAGCTGTCTGTGCTGAGCGCTACAGTATTCCTCCCCCAGCATTGCTGTAACTTCCTGTGAGCAACAGGAAGTTTAATCATTGCTGGGGAGAAGAAATGCTATAGCGCTCAGCACAGACAGCTGAGCAACAGAGGATCTAGGTAGGGAGAGAGAAAAGGAGGGGGCGAGCACTATGATAGTGCCCCCCTCCTTCAGAGGGTACGGCTTGTAGGGGCAGCACAGTGTGATGGTGTTCTGATAATCTTGGAGACAGGGAGGGATGGGCAGGCAGGGAAAGCTGACCAATCCAAGCAGGATTTGCCTTGGAAGAGGGGTAGTCTTATACGGCGAGTATATACCAAACTCTATATTTTAACTGGAAAAGTTATGGGTCATCTTATATGCCCAGTCGTCTTATATGCCGGCAAATACGGTATATGTTATATTAAAAAAAAAATGAATACAAAAAAATAAATGTTTATGTGTAACCAACTGTTAGGATGATTAAGAAGCTTTACTTCTATATTGGTTTGTTAAAAGACCAGTCATCCTCAGGTGTGTTTAATTCTGCATTGGCAGAGTTGTTTAAAGAACAAATTAATTGTCACTTTAAAATGATCAGCTAAAATGTTCAGATTAGATAGATAAAGACAGACAGATAGATAGACAGATAGATAGATAGATAGATAGATAGATAGATAGATAGATAGATAGATAGATAGATAGATAGATAGACAGACAGAATATATATATATTTTTTGTTTGTTTTGGTTTGGTTTGGTTTTTTTAAGTTGATTCCAGTGAACTTTTTGGGTGTCAAATAAAAAATTGTTCAATAAATACACATACAAACATCTTATTTAGTAATTGATTATGATTATTAGCTCAACTACTGACATTTAGGTCACTTTGCTCCTTAACTGCACTGCCATCTTTAAATGGCAGTCATGTGACATACCAGCTCTTGACACATCTGTTTAAAATCTGTAACACCCTTTGGTAGTCAGTCTGATGCTAAAATAAATATTCTTACTTCAATAGCACACACAAAAAAAGGAATCAATTGTAGTTCAGATTTTATTGCTGGGGCTCTTGTTTTTATTAGTTTCATCATCATATTTCATTAAATGTACATGAGTTAACCATGTCATGTCTGCAGAGTGGAAGTCACATCTCAACATAATCTCATAAAAACTTTATAGATCTTAAAATAATTGAATATATTTAGATAAAATATATTCAAATAATCTAATAAAATATTTGAGTTCTTATGCATTTAGTTTGCATACTTCAAAATATAAGTCAATTTAAAAAAATAAAATAATTTATTCTTTCTTACTGAGAGAATGGTAGAAAAGAAAACCAGAAGTAGATCCGTAATGGAAAAAAATAGACAACCACTCAAAGCTCAGGTGGCACTTTCTCTTGCCAGTTAATTATGGTTTTAATTACAGAGCTTCTTGTGACTCCTTGATACCTAATAAACCAGACTCTGTGGGGCGGCAAAGTTGAGTTGTGCTTGAACTGCAGGTGTAAGCTTCAGTGTGAACCATAAATCAACATCTTGAAAGTGTTCCTAAAGTTTTATTCAAGCTCTCTTTTCCTGTCTAACATTATTGGCTTACACTGCATTGAATAGCAGATATATTTGTGATCCACTCCTGTCATCAAGAATCAAAATCACAGATTAAAAGTCAAACTTCCTTCAATAACAGGCATTCAACCTATTTTTAAAGGAGCATCATTCTATGTAAAAGGAAAAACCTATATTGATGATAAAATATATATTAATAAGCATGGTTGAAAAACAGTGTCCAGTCTGTCTTTGGTTAACTTTCTATGTGACTCAAGACAATGGTGGTTATTGATTATAATGAATGAATGAAATGTAATGAAATTAAAGATAACCATTGGAATGTTCTTGGAGATTTTATAAAAAGTATATGAGATAGAATAGTATTATGATTTATATTTGACTATATTTTCTTTACATTGAAGCTGTACTTATCTCAGTGGTAAAGAGAAATAGCAGATCATTCAGCAGGTTTAGTTTGATTATAGATTATATGGTAGCACAGCAAACTGGAAGACAAATTAAACTTACTCTATATAAACGCTTAGTTAAGGGTAGTTCAGAATTAAGGAAGAATATTATTTATACATTAAAGCTATTGTGTTGAAAAGTGGAATTGTATCTTTGATGTAGACCCTTACCAATTTGGGTGCTTATTAATAAAAGTCATGTAAAGGTACAAATTAGCAATCATTTGCCACTTCTCCATCTTCGCACATTCACCAAAATCTACAATGTGGTGAATTAATGTACAATTCAGATTTTTGCTATGATCATGGACTCGGAGTTTTTCGTACCACTTTTCTTGTCCATGCACATGTAATTTGACTATTCTGTAAGACTGTGACCAAGTAAGAACATGAACTAGGGGATAAGATAACATACAAAATGATGTATTATTCACTTAATAAAGTTAGTTTTCATCACTCTGCATCTTACAAAGATTGGAAAGATTGTTGTGAAGCAGTTGAGACTGGTAGTTTCCAAACCAGTGGTACACCAAAATAGAAAACAAATTGTACATATTTATTATATATGGAAAAAGATAGATAGATAGATAGATAGATAGATAGATAGATAGATAGATACAGATAGATAGATAGATAGATAGATAGATAGATACAGATAGATACAGATAGATAGATAGATAGATAGATAGATAGATACAGATAGATAGATACAGATAGATAGATACAGATAGATAGATAGATAGATAGATAGATAGATAGATAGTTCAACGTTATTCCCATTATGCTCCAAGGCATCAGGACCCAAACAGAGGTGACGTTGCTTTATAAATGGGCAGAGATACTAGCCTTAGCCCACATTTCTGTGCCAGTGCCTCTAAAAGTGCTCACCACCAGATCAGTAACCATTATTCCTTTTTGAGTTGTAAACATATTAACGTATTAAACCTAAAAATACATCACTGTCTTATACCTTTATTATTTTTTTCCTCCTTCTCTTCTCCCTAATCCTCATTCCTTCTGTTTCTTAATAGGCCATGAACATATAGTGCTTGAAAACAAGTTTTCCTTGATTTAGTTGATCATGATTATATTTGTATATTTGTAAAATTCATTAAAAAAAAAAACCCTGAAGTATGCTGAATTGTTTTTTTCATTTCTGGTGAAGACTACATAGTCATTCATAGCAAATCTCATCCATTTTGTCTATTTTTCTGTCCCTCTGTTGTTATAATTATTTATCGGGGGATATTTATCAAGCTTTTTGCTGATTTTTTTACAGGAAAAAACAACTTGATGATGCATAATGCATAAAATAGGTAATGCTGGCATAATAAAATAAACACCGCCTCTCCAGCATTTAGGCCATTCAAAAACTTTTTCCACTGTTATAAATTCCCCCAACATTATGTGCTTGCAATATGAGCAAAAACATAAAAGGGACTGTGAAAAAAAATCTGATTTGTTTTTTTTTTAAATTTCATTTTATCTCTGCGTTTGGATAGAGTCTGATAGAAATCTTGCACAAACACCAAACAAGATATCAGTTTAGTTTTCCCAAGAGTCAAAATGTAAATGAATAGAAATCCATGGACATTCATTCACTCTGCTCATGTGAAAAAAACTACAATTAAAACATATAAAACATCTGCAGCTCAGTTTAGTTTATGATATGTTTTCATGAACTTTCTAATCATTTGAAATGAATTATTTGGTACTAAATTTCCAGCCTTTATTAAAAGGGATGTTATCATCCAAAATTGTTCATTTTTAAACAATTCTGCATCTGATAAAATTATAAACATCATTTTGCATAACGGTAACAAAATGTTCATTTGAGTGTACCATTTTCATGGTCAGACTATGAGGCTATATCTTTTAGTTATAAAATAGCTTGTATCACAGTGATAAAGTAAGATGGACTGCTGTGTTGGTAAATAAACAAATACCGGTAATCTTACGGAAGTACATAAGTTTTAAAAATATTACAGTTAATACTATTGCTTCAAAAGCTTAATTGTCATATTTATCAAGGGGAAAAATTATTGTTTTTCCTATTTAATTTGTTAACATGAGTTTTTTTATCGCACATGTATTTAACAATGAGGGGGTTATTCACTAAAGTCTGTATTGTTGAGTATAGGTGTGAATTCGCCGGATAAAGACAGTTGCATTAGGCTGCTACTGTCACAGTCGCGTCTTTATAATGAGAATATTATCGCAGTCGCGACTTTATTATGGGAAAATTGTCGCAATCTTAACTTTCAAAATTGTCTCAACTTTACAATGGGGAAATTGTCATGGATTTGCTATGAGAATCCGCTGTTTGCGAATTCAACAGTCGAATACGCACCTTAGTGAATAACTCCCTCCAATAAGAAACAATCAGACCTCACAAAGAAAATACAATTTTTTTACTATTCCTGATACAATATCTCTATTTTTTTCTACATTATGAGCAGTTTTTAAATATCATTTGAAGTAGTTTTGCAGTTTTTACCTCCCAATTGTCCCTTAGGAAATGATGGTTAATGCTAAGTCAAGAGAAGCAAACCATTTCTAGCAAATTGTAATTGAAATTAGATTTACTCGCACTTGATATGCAACATTAAAGTGAAAACAATACAAAATTACATCAAAAGTTTAAAGCCCTCAGTGAAAAGCCTTGTGGAAAAAAAATGGATGTAAATGAAAAGAGAATTAATAACTAGAACAGGTAAAATGGTAAAAATTACAATATTTCTGGCAAATTACAATGCAGTTCAAACCTTGATAAAGATTCCTCCATGACTTCCTTCCTAAAGCCAGAGATATGTTTTAAAGCAGGTTTCTCTAGTAGATTGTCTTACTAGTGGATAGTGTGAAGTTTAGTTCAATTGTCCATGGAACTAGGAGCTTTTAAGTCCCTCCTCATCCCCCCAACCATATGGGGTTTGAAAAAAAGATGGTGCCCCATGTATTTTCCATAGTACTAGCACTTAGTCTCAGTGGAAACACAGGAATGGATCTAAATAGGAATGTTATCAGGAAATAAATCTTAATCTAAATGTTAGGTAGGCCCCAGCTCGCTATTACTTACAGCCACATTGTTTTCTAATTGCAGGATCATTGCATTTCATGGGTGTGGCATTCCCCAAAAGTCTTATTTTCCCCCAGCAGGTTTTAAGAAGGTACTTTGATTAGGGTTTGCAACTAATGAGACCCCTATCTAAAAGGTAGAACTTAATGCATGCTTGGATCTCTAGTACACATTTTCTCTCAAGCCCATCCTAGGCAAGTCTGACAAACCATTTTACATCTTTATTAAAAGCTAAGTCACCTGACCAAAAATAATCCTCTCTGGAAAATCTTTAGGGAAAATGCCAGTAAATGCCATCAGATGGCAGCAGATAATTATCAAACAGGACAGTTAAAAGCCAATTAAGGCTAAGTCTCTAACCTCACAATAGATTATTGGCTTTAAGTAAAAAATTTCATTAATAGTCTCATGCCTTTATAGGGATTTAACCATGCTCATGAATAGAACAAGACTGGTGGTTTTGCAGCTGCTAATCGAATAGACCACAGGGACCAGTGCATAATTTTAAGATGGTAATAGAAAACTTCCTGTCAAGTCATTCCTTTCTATCAAACAGTGGGATGCAATGGAAGGATTTTCCATGGCACAGGAATTTGTGTGAGGGCTAACCTCAATAGCCTTTTTACTTTTGTAAGTTGAGTTACCTACACAGTTATTAGGATGGCTCTCAGGCCACCCTAGATAAACACAAACATAATGAAGATGTGATCGTTCTATATTCTCTAGCCATGCAGAGAGCTGCTAGCCAGATCATGGTTTTAACATTATGGGTTTCCTTTTAGGGGGCCATTTGTTTAACTGAATTATGTTAACTGATCCTTCTTTGAACTCCTTTAATGAATAGGGCATAGGAACACACATTTCATATATGAGAGTACAAGTCCTTTGCTGAGAAGACATAACTCATGAGAGCAGACTCCTGGCCATATACTCTCATTCTCAAAATGACTCTGGCAACTCAGACTAGAAAATATATACACATTTAATAATTTTTTTTTCCTGTTGCTTATGTTACTTTTTAAGGATGTAAAAGGCTTCCTTTAAATGAAATCAAGTTATTAAGTAGTACAGAGAATTATAGCCAAAAATTTGACTATGAATCTGAAGGATACATTTGCAGAATTTATATGACTCTGGAGCTTTGTTTATTTATGTTTTCTGGGCTGTACTAAGAACACCTTTCATTATGTAGTCATTTATTATAAAATACATTGCTTTAATACCGCATTCGATTGTCATTTTCTGAAAATATATACTTTGACAAGAAAATTTCCATGTGAGGCATCATTCAAGGGATATATTTTATTTAATATAAAAAAAAAAGTTTTACATAAAAAAAGAGAGAGACTTCTGCATAATTTGTAAGAGTTTCTGTAAATCAAAGTATAAAGTTTGAACTGTTTATTAAATAGAAGAGTTTCTCTTAAAGCTCATCCACGGGAATGGAGGTTTTATTTTGTTGTAAAGAGAAATATCTGTATTATGTTATATTTGCTGCTAGAGCCTTTCAGGAATAATGATGTTGTAACCATCTTAATTATTTCTGCAACAATATTTATGTGTCTTTATGGTTAGTTTTATCAAAGACGTCTCCAACATGACTCAGAACTAGGACAAAGTCAACATATGACACTATAAGGTTAAATTTACCTCTGCCATTTCTAGTACCTATGCAATGAGTATCCATGATATATTATTTTTTAATAATGAATTAATTACAGCTTAAACCATTTCTATATTACTAAGTGATTCTAAGTACTGCCATGGTCTGTTCATTGACAAAAGGTCTCTGCTTGAGTCTGAAAATGCTGTGTATTTTTAACATCTACATTACTCAATAGATTATATGTACCTGAAAACAAAATCAGCCACTAAGCTGAAAACACTGTGTTTTTCACTACCTTGTATTTTCTGAACTGCCATTGGTTGGAACCAAGGTTTCTACACATCAGTCCTCAACTTTCCTCGCCAGGCCTATGTTATTCATGCATGAGTGAATGGATTGATTTGAATACAAAAATAACTCTCTTCATATTTTGCACAAGGGAGATCTTCAGAATGGGGTTAAAAAGAGTTTTCTGAAAAGGTTTGTTTAGACAATCTATTAATATTAATTGAACGATCTTTCTGTCAGTATATCTATGAATATATTTAGATTTTGGACTGCTTTACATATTCAACTCATGCTCTGCTTATATATATATATATATATATATATATATATATATATATATACAGTATATATATATATATATATATATATATATATATATATATATGTGCGTGTGTGTGTGTGTGTGTGTGTACCAATACATCAGTGGTTATATTATGAATGGTGTGATGGCCATTGCTGTCATGTTAATTGTCCTACAGTTACACTGTTACCTATGATGAAATACAGAGTTTTTCCCAAATTAATTGGGACAACAATAGTATACACTGAAAAAATCAGAATGCATTATACAACTGAAATGATTTTACTGTAATTTTTTGATGTGATATAATGTGTTATTGCATCTAAATAAACATATATACAATTACTACACATATATACAAATATACATACATATAATTACTGGTCCCTTTGTGAATCCATAGGAATGAATGAAGATGCAAGTGTATGACCAACTATCAGGATCACAACAAAGTTGCTGCATACTAATGATTTGTCTGACAGTGCAAGACATATAGCATAATTTAATGTGATTCATAGAGAATAATGTAATGTGCATCCAAAAAGTTCTACCAATTGATTAAATTCAAGTGGTTTAATCAATTGTTTTGAATCTTCTGAAACAAAGAAAGTTCATAATAGAAAACAACAAACTTCAAGTGTCATTGTTTTTACCTCCCCTTAAACTGACAGTTTTGCAAGGTGTTTTAAAGGTCATTTTAAAGGTGTTAAAGTGCAAATAAACCCTATTTATAAAGATTGCCCCATTAAAGTATTGTAAAGTGGAAAAAATTATTAATGAAATCCTCACTCCCCTTTTCACTCTGCAGCACTTGTTATCCCTCTGTAAAATATTCCCCCTTCCTGTAGAGTATGAGGCCATGCCCCCTCACTTCTCACATTCTCTGTCTTAAAATCCGACACTGTCTGGGTTGGAATTCAAAGCTGCAGGGCTTTTGCAGTGAAAAGAAAGTATCACATTACTAAGCATGCACTAGCAGAATGAGTCATTATGTGACCTTGTTAGGGGCGGGGCTTCTTGGCACTATACAGGAAGCAAGTACACAGATATGAAGAGGGGAAAAAAGCTGCAGGATTAAGAGGTGAGAACTGAAAAACACAAAATCGTTTTTACTTTTCAATGTTTAAGGTTATATTTCTACATTATAAATATAAATATAATATATATATATATATATATATATATATATATGTTTAGGTTGGTCAATAACTGTACTTCCACTTTAAATATGCTTTATTACAAAACGTATTGGGTTTGAATTTTTAAGATTAGCATAGCAATATTTTTACCAATTATAGATCTGTGTTCCTATTTATGTGTATTTCATTCTTTCAGTCTTATAATGATATAAAAATCTCTAGAATGGACATGTTAATGTTTTGGTATCACCCATGGATTTTATACAATTCTAAAGTCACCGGGATATTTTTAAAGTTATGTTGCTTATGTTGTTTTGTGATAAACACTTGACCTAAGAAATTACCCTGCACTGTAACAAGCCTTTTCTCCTGGTAACCTCGGGATTCTGCTGTTCATTAACAATGGAATACACGTTTTGTTCATGCCTGAAAACACAATGTCAATGTTTTTTCTTTGGATGACATTAATAGATTGTTATCTTACTTTTCCATATGCTTTTTTTTAAAGGTTAAATTCATTGATTACCCAATCATATTATTATCTAATAAAGGGCGAAATCAAATAAAATAGAAAATATCGATATCGCCAAATCAATATTACCGATGTTGCGATATCTATTGATTTTTACCAATGTTGCAATATCAATATCACAGACATCAACATTTTTATGATATCGCCAATATCCCAATAACAGCAATATTGATGTCGAATTTTCCAGCGATATTATGGATTTTTCATAGAAATAAACAGATTAAAAATTTGGATTGAATTTCGATATCACGATGTCGCTATTGCTGATATCGCAATATCAATAAACTTGAGATACCTATATTGTGATATCGGCGATGTCGATAAAAATCATTTGATATCGCGATATCGATATTTTCCATTTTATTAAATTTCGCCCTTTTAAGAGTCTTCTCATTCATGTGACATTATTTTGAAGAAAGTTTAGTACAAATAATGGGGTTTCAAATTTAGCACATTTTATAGGAATACCAAACCAAATAGCGATATGATTTTAATATTATTTAAGATTTTTTAAAACAATTTCAACTGCATATTCAAAATAGTCATTTTCAACTGTATTTTTATCACACATGTAATAATCATTTAGCTTGTTTCTATTACATATGTACATATCCTTTAGATAATATAGAAAACAATGAATTGTGAATTCTTTCATGTTTCCCCATATACATGTTCACACATTTGGGGGGGAATTATTCTCTAAAGATCGAATTCAACTGTCAAACTCTCAAACAGCGGCTTCCCATAGCAAATCTGCAACTGTGACAATTCTCCCAATGTAAAGTCGCGACTGTGACAATATTTCCATAGTAAAGTTGTCACTATGACAATAATCTCATTATAAAGCTGTGACTGTGACAGTAGCAGTCTATTGTGACTGTCTTTACCTGCCAAATTTTTGCAAGAATTCGGACTTTAGAGAATAACCCCCCCCCCCCCCCCTTGGTGGTTGTCTGGATAAAGACTATGTTGATATGTAAAATGTAACTTTTGCTGAGATACATTTGTTTCAAGTTTTCCTGCTGATCAAACAGAGAACTTTTTCCCCTTTTTTATTTGCCCACTATTTACTTAAAGTTTGATGAAGTCCTACTACTAATTACAATAGTCTACTCCTGCTGCTATAAAGCCTTACTGTATTAAGACATCAACAATGGTTTTCTGAAGGCATTAATGGTTTGCAGCTTGTCTGTTTTACAAATAGATATATTTATTTTTTTCTTTTAGTTATAATTATACCCTATGCAACTTATTGTAAATGTCCACAGATTTTTTTTATCAAAAGTTCATATTAAATGTATTGAACTAGTGTAAAATAAAATTATTATTGTCCTGCAAACTATGAATTGGATAGGTAATCAGCATATGGATACAATGAAAACACAATAAATTCTGGCAAATCCAAAATAATACCCTTTCCATTTGAGAGACTCTTTTTGTTGGAAAAATAACTTGATACTATTGAAAAATGATTTGTTTGTTTTTATATTTCAAATGAAATAACTTTTGAATGAACCGACAATTGGGCTGCTTTGGTTTTCATTTAAAACACAATTCCTCTAGATTACTTTTTAAAGTCAAAGGTAGGTAAGCAATTATATTGCCAATCCTCACCCCTGCCCAGTGCCACATAGCTACTGAAAAGCAATGAGTTATAACACAGGTTGCAAACATTCAGCTGGTTGTTGCTGTTTACTGAGAAAAACTGTGCAACATCTGTAGAGGCATCATTTAAGATGACTATTATCCTCAGATACAACCAGACACAACACATATTTGTGCTATATTTATCTAGGGAAATTGCACATGTGACCAATATTTAAACATCTATCTGTCTAAATAATTGTATTACGCATTGTGGCCAACTGAATGTTGTCCACAAACTAAACACTAATGTAATCATTGGCAGGTAATATTTACCAGCTCCAAACGTTTCATTACTGGTACAGAGATTTATTTTGACCTTAAGGCTCGCAAAATAATTTTTCTGTCACTATGTCTAAATAGAACAAGGTTGACAAACAACTCTGCACAATGCTACAAATACTATCTATTAACAGAAAATATGGATAATTCCTTCTTTAGTTTTGTTCCTTTCATCTCTTTTTTTTCCCATAAGCTTAGCATTTTCTTCAATATTGTACCTAGAAGTAATGGATTGCATTACTGTCACATCTGCAGTATGTTAAATTTCACCTGAACAATAGCGCAAAAAAAGGAAAATCTCTAACAGCAGGTTCCACTCACAAAATAACAACACTAGTCAGATGACAAATGGGACAAATGAATGAAAGCCAGTCATCATCAGACAAGTGAAAAGCCTTGTGGGTTACTTTTTTACTTCACTATAGATAGGAAAAGCTCTTTCATTTATCAAAGCTGTTTGACTCATTATGTGAAAGGCCAGGAGGGTATCACATCGTTTTTTTTTTTTCTTTCAACTTTAGCATTTAAGTTTATATTACATACTCTGCTTAATGACAGAAGAAACTTAATTACTTTTCTCTTTCTTCTTTAGAGGATTGAGAATGAAATGATGGCAAGGTTATACAGACCATGTTTAAAGTAGATTTTAATACTGACTCAGAAAAAAAAATATTGTTAAAAAATAGTAATAGTAGTAAAACAGTCACAGCACTATACAGCACCATAATTACTAATTATAAATGTGAACAACTGACAGTGAAAAAAAAAAACAATGTTTCTTATTAAACATTTTTAGCAACAGTCGAATTCGGGGAAAATTCTCTAAGACTGGATTGGTCTCCCAAAGTGAATTTGTCACATAATGTAACATATAGCCCATACTATAGCAAAGTCAGTTGTGCAAAATCAGTAAACAGTGTATTGCTGCTCCAGTGGAGCAAACTGTCATGAAATGATGTGTAATACTTTCTAAGTGAAGAGTAGCAGTGGCATATTGTTACTAATTTGTGTGACATTATCTTTACGTGGATTGGTTAAAAGGACACGAAGTCACCATAACTATCTTTTTCTATATTAAGACAAGAGAAAGGACATTTGTGACCTTATTGAAGCATTTTTGTCAGAGGTATTGAAATGTCTCCAGAATAGTAAAAGGAACCCTGCTGTTTCATTTGGTGAAATCAGATTCTCATATACATGCCAGTGTACCTCAGTGGATTGGGCACTTCTTCACATGGTGAATACTTAAATCTGAAATGTTGTGTAAATACTTGGTTGGCATAATGCTGTAAATGGAAAGTAAATATGCCACGTTGCATAAAATAATGACCTTTGCTGAATAGGCATTCCTGCATCTCTATGACAATCCACACTTCGATGAATATGCCCCAAAAATGTTGGTTGAATTATGGAAAATAGACACGGTAATTTGATTTTCTACAAAAAAAAATCCAAGTACAGAACTAGGCCATTCTAATTAATTGAAGACCAAGGCCATCAAATAAAGCCCTGCACCTACTGCAATAAAGAAATATGTTGGAGGAATTGGAAGTGTTTGGAAGGTATGTCAAAAGGCATTTAGAACACAATTCTAAGAAGACAACAGAAAGAAAGTCATTATTATTTTTGTGCCAATGGCACATAGGGATATTTAAAGGGGGCACTATAGTGCCAACATAACTGCACACATGCATATAAAACTCCTTTATACTAAGCCAATTGCTGACACAAGTAGTTAAAAAAAAGTTTAGGGAAGAAATAATACTTGCCGTTTGTTCCCCTTGATTAGTTTTCCTGAGAGCTGACATTTTGTCCTCCCTCTCCCAAGTTAGGCAACATGAGAAGAAAAAGCTGCCTATCTGATATTGGTTAAGCAGTTTGCTGACCTTTTGGCCTTATTGTTTACATTTGGAAAGCAGGAAATTACAGACGATAAGCTGATTTGTGTACAGGCGTTAAGTAGTAATTAGGGCAAAAATGTCTGGGGGAGGGTACCTTTTCATGGAAAACTAGCCAGTACACATCACACACATATTTCCTGGTGCAGTAGTTTATTAGTGCTGCCTACTCAGTTCCACTTTAATCACCAGATTCTGTCTGGTGAAAATTTTATTAAATCAAAACAGCTCCAAGACAAACCAAACAGTTCCTAACCTCTGTAACTGTTGTCCCAATGAATCAGTTGATAGGGGCACATTTTGTAGTGTTTTTTTTTAATTAGGTTCACCTTCTTTTACAGATCAAGATCAGTATCCTTTTTTGAGGAGATAGTTTTTTTGACTGTGCCTAAATGACAGCACCAACTCCATAGGAAATAATGAGTTTACACCAGCCTCAGCCAGGAAAACACTTTTGGGCAATAAAATTGGCTTTGAATAGCTTTGTAAATAGGCAAAAACAGCAAATTTGATTAAAAAAATAGGCTTTTTCATATGCATTATTAACTAGTTGAAAAAATTTTTAGGCTTCAGTGAAAAATCCCACCCCCCATATCTAAAAATAAAAATAATCTCTGAATAGGAAAATGATTTTATTTCTACAAAATATGTCTATCTTCCTATGTGGTATTTCAGTGTTTGTCAACGCCCTGTTAAATAACTGCTCCATAAGATCCATTTATTCAACTGCTTATCTGAATGTATAAGGGCGCCATTTGCCAGATATATTCGTTAGGGTAAAATGGTGTGCATTTGCAGTCTTGTCACTTAAGAGCTTAAGCTAAATAAAACTCCGAAAATTTTGTTCCATTCCATAAGCCACAAAAAAGAGGGAGGTGTAACTCACAGTTTTAAGAGTTCCGCTCTGATGAAAATTAATGATTTGATTAAACAATGGAAACGTTGTTTACAGTCTTGTATTACTATCTCTGATGGTTTTTCGTGTTTGTATATTTTATGCTTCATAACGTGTTTAAAATATTACAAGCACAACTGAGTGATGATAGATAAATAATCTCCTTGAGTCCAGGTCATAATAAAGACAACAAAATCCAGGTCTGAACCATAAAGCATGTAATCTCAGAACTGCTATTTTTTTCAAAGTTTTTATTACACTTTATTTTATATCCCTTTACTGTGAAGTTGCTTAGCATAATTAGCAACAACTCATTTTTTTCTCTCATTTTGTTTGATATTTACTAAGATCATTCGGTCCGTATCGCCGTTTTTCACCTGTTCTCTCCAGTTGTTTATCCTACGCATTTTTGTTTTCCCTAATTTTTGTAAAGTTGAAAATAAAAAGATCAATATCACAAGATATTGATGCATTAATATCGCTACACTTTACATTACTTACAGTGGAGCCTTTTTACATAAATATCGATATCGCCAATTTTTCCTCCACAGACTCAGAAAAATTTTAGTTCCCCATCTCCATAGGGAATAATGGGTTTTCACCACCCTCAACCAGGTGAAGCACTTGTATAAGTTCAAAAACTATAAAAGGGCTTAACATTTTTTGATATCGCTGATATTTTGATATCTCAGATATTGATCTACCAGGCAAAAGATATTCCCTTTCAGTAAATATCCCCCAATTTCAGAAAAATATGCATGTTTCTGTGTTTATATATTTTTTTAAAAAGCATGCTAAATATTCTGTATGTTCTAAAAAAAAATGTGAAATTATACTGAAATACCACAAAATGGCTTTTATATTTTTCACACTAGTTTATAATTTTCTTAAAGATTTTTAAATTGATGTCATAATATAATGTATTCCATCTATTAATATGGCACTTGTATTAAATCATAATTCTAAGCTTGAAAAAGCAATATGTCAGTTTTTGTGCGATATTTACACATGTATTAGATCATTTCTTCTATTTATTGATAAATTGATCGACCAGTCAGATAATTGATATACTATAAATTATACTTACACTATATATATATATATATATATATATATATATATATATATATAT
>WMED01006607.1:0-18328 GCA_019650415.1 Pipa parva
GTCACAGCAACAGCTTCCAAATGCAAAACCACACACCTGGAATCAACCCCAGACCTTTTAGCTACTTCATTGTTTACGAGGGAGACACCTTCAGAGTTAATTGCAGCCCTTAGAGTCCATTGTCCAATTACTTTTGGTCCCTTGAAAAAGAGGAGGCTATGCATTACAGAGCTATGATTCCTAAACCCTTTCTCCTATTTGGATGTGGAAACTCTCATATTGCAGCTGGGAGTGTGCACTTTCAGCCCATATTATATATATAATTGTATTTTTGAACATGTTTTAGTAAACAGCTAAAATAACAAAACTTGTGTCACTGTCCAAATATTCCTGGCCCTAACTGTATGTCTTTTATAATTTAGACCAGGGGTCAGCAACCTGTGGCTCTTTTGATGTCTGCCTCTGGCTCTTTGACTGTAAGAAGCGGTGCTCACATAGAAACACTGCTCCGTTACAGTCTGCCGGCTAATCCCCATCAAGCGCTGTAGAGAATAAGCTCTCTCAGCGCTTCTGGGTTGCAAGCCAATCTGGAGTTGTTGACATCACTGGGCTTCTGGGTTGCTAGCCAATGCGGGGCTGCCGACATTACCATGCTTCCCGGTTGCTAGCCAATGCGGAGCTGCTGACGTCCAGATTCATAAGGGTTGAGCAGAGCCGCACTATATGGCTCTCTCAGCCAAAAAGATTGCCAACCTCTGTTTTAGACTGTTATTTCGATCAGTAGGTTTATAATAAACTCTGGGGAAAAGGGCTCAATCTGCAAATTGATCTAAAACATCCAACAAATGTAAAATAAACTACCTATGATCCAATGTAAACTCTCTATAGTTTTATTGAAACCATTCAGATATAACTTTTCAAAAAGCAATTCTTTACCCTCTGTCCAGACACAAAATGTTTAATCAACTTACCATTTATACACACATTATTTATATATAGTTTGTACAGAGAGTGTTCCAAAGTATACTACTTATAACGATGTTTGCATAAGATGGAATCATGCAAGCACCCATTTGCAAAACCCATGCCCTTATGTAAAACAGAAACCATATTTTCTTTATATGGGTGTTGAGATCATATACTGCCATTCCTCCTCATTCTTTTGCCTGAGACCTTAGAAGTGATTGTTATCCTTTAAATAAAAAAAACAAACATTATCCTTCATGTGAAAGCTGACTTGGGTACCTACCTGCACTGTCTGCTTCACACTGCTTGATTCCTCTCATTGCCATCAGGACCCACCTCCTCGGGCACCATTGCTTGAGGTCTTTGGTGTCTCACTGGCTCCTTCCACTTGCCAGTATTATGAGTTAGCTTGGTTTAAGATATCCCACTATGTGTAAACTTGCTGAAGTTCATCATTTTTACTGTCTCTTGAAAACTTGTGTATTTTTATATCCAGTGTATCATTTCCTCAACAATTAGGCACAGCCTCTATATCAGGGTTTTTTTAATTTATTTATTTGTTTATTTGTCATGTACAAAAAGTGGTTGCGGGTTTTAGAACTGTATCTAAGAAAGATTTTGAAACAAATTCCTTAATTTGTTGCTTTACGATGGTATTTGTAATAATGCTTGATTGTATATCAGAACAGGTTGAATACATTGATTAAAGTTTATAAAAATTTGTATGAATCTGATAAATCATTTAGACTGAAATAATTTCAGAAAAAAGAGGAGAAAAAATGCTGGACTTTAAGCTCATGCAAACTTAGTTGTGTCTGTATAGTCATTCCAATTAAAACCATTAATATCACCTATGTATTTGGTCTTATTACCCCAATTATAAGACCAAGTCATGTCCTTGATAGCTGTTTAATAAATACTTGTAGACATTGGTGGATAGGATGAATAATTGAAATAGAAGACTAACATGTAAAAAAACGATAAAGCAGATAAAGCAGATGATCTCTCTCAAAAAGCTTTATAAACACAGTACTAGTAGCTTAACTAAAATGTTAAAAATGTCAATAGAAAATGAGTTTGTTTTAATCAGTGTAAACTTATGTTTTGGTAATACATTTCCTTTAGATTTTCTATCCACACATCTACTGCTGGATTGTTTCTTATTTAAAATGTTTAATTAGAAATTGTCCAAAGTAATATGCAAGTTCTGGCTTGAATTTAGTGTTTGTTTTCTACAATTCAATTTCTCCCTTTTTTTGTTTAATGAATTTTAATAGCACAGTTGTTTAGTTTAGAGAATTATATCTACTGTAAAGAAAATATTTCAGTTCAGATTATGCTGAAACAGTGTGATTGTGGCGTGAGATACAGCATGCTGTTTAATGAGCATGGAGTCCTTTTCTTGTTACTGATAGTAAACATTTTCCTAAAGAATTATTGCCAACCATGAACTGTTGCAACCATTTTATAAAACTTTTTTTTTTCCTTGAACCCAATAATATATGCAATTAGAAAAAAAAAAAACAGTTATTCTCTCAGTATAAACATCCATTCTATGATAAAAAAAATTTTTCTGGACTCATGCTATTGCAAAGGACTCATCCAGGAGTTAAAAAAAAAAGTGTGTGAAAGAGAGTTGCTTTAAGGGAAGTTTTCACAGATATAATGAGGAATTCTGTGAAAAGATCTTACATGGGAACATTTTAGTCCTAGTTTTGGGTTGAATGTCCCCGCTAATTGCTTTTACGTGGCACAGAGTGCCTAGGCAGTGCAGCACTGAAGCAAAGAAGCTGCACTCCCTTATCACTCACTAATATTGTGGGGCACTAATAGTGACAGCGTTTTGAGGGGTCTTCAGTGGCATAGGGAGGCTCTTTTTAGTACTGAAAACCCTATGTTCATTGAAAAGAAGGCAGGAAAATGATTAGAAACTCCTTCAGTTATTTTAAGTCTAATGTTAAAAGAAGCTTCTTTGATTGTGTGGGTGGTTTGTAGCAGTTAACAGTTGAATAGTTTTTATTTGTTTTACCAACACTAAAGTTCCCCTTTAATTTTTCCAACCTAAAACAATACACACTGTACTAAAGATAATCAAAGTTTGTGTGACTTGATGTATTAACAAAGAAGCCATACAAATTAAAATGGTTACAAAATGCAGAATATTTTATTTTGCATATTAAGGGGAGAAACACCTTTTAAATGAAATTTCAGTATGGTGTTTTTCAGTTACAGTCTTAGTAGAAGTTTCAGTTAGTCTTGTTTGTGTATTTGTTTGTTAAATATTTCCCACATGTCTCTACATTGGATTCAAATTTGCATGCTAGAGTCACTGATCACATAGTAGATTAAAAACAAATTTAGAGTTTAGAATTATGGTTATTTACTTCTTTTCATTCACCTTTTCATTTTTGTCTGTTCATTTAAGTCACTAACTTATGCAATGAGAACTTTCTACACACTACTGGAAAACTGTTGAGTTTTGTATGGCATGTCTACCCTGGCTGTCTTCTTAAAGCCCGGTGAATAGAATATTTGGGCTACTGGTCAGCATGCCTACAAGTATACTATAGGGATCCATCCAGAACAGAATTTACTCCAAAAGAGAGGCCAACAATGTATTTTACAACCAGCTTAAATGATGTTGATTTTGCAGGTTTGTGTTATCACAGACCTTTCAGTAAAACTTTATTATTATTTATATAATAACTGTAAATAATTAAACATTAATGACAATAATTGTTAAAGCTGATTTTAAGGTGTCATGAAAGGAAAATAAATGAATTGCACTTTGCACAAATTTGTTCTGGAAATTATACTTCAGTTAATTTAATGTAGTGGTGCATTTTTTGTGATAGGTTTGCTGGACAGTTCACTTGAATTCTTGTATTATCCTTGTGGACCACCAGGGGTCAACCTACCACAGGTTGGGTGCCATTAGTTTAAAAAATTCTGGGCTGAAGGATTCAGACCATGAAGTAATTTCCCAGTGGGCACTTCATCTTCAGTTCATGTAGCCTCTTTCAAAATCAAGGAAGAATGATATGGGTTGGCTGGGTTTTAACATCGTAACTTGTATAGAGCTATAAGCGGTAATTTGTGTTACAGATTGTGCTGTGCTTTCATCAACACCCCACATAGCACTTTGAATATATGAATGTATATTTACAGAGCCCAGTTTTCTGAAACACAAAAGTCTTAATTTACAATTGTGTGTGTATCTTATTTTAAAATTAAACTTTACAACTATTTTGAATGTTTTTTTTGTTTTGTTTTTTTTATCCTACTGGATTTTTAAAACACAACTTCTGGTAAATGTGAATTAGCTTGTTTATTATATTTTGAAAATACAATAGGATTTGTATGTCACCCATGTATAATCTATAGTTTACTGACTTGTACCCCCTGCTGTGTTTAAATAGCTACCTAAGATTGAGCATATTTAAAATGTAGGTAAATCTATTTTTTGTACCCAGTGTGTTCATTAGGAAAAATGATCTGGAATAAAGTTCTTCATCCAGAATTAACTGCAGGGGCAACTATTGATGCATATCAGATCACCCGCATGGAGAAGATCACATGGCTTCTTCAAAAGTCAAACGATCAATTTGCCTCGTTTTGGCACTGTACTTAATGCACAAACAGTGCGATCTGCGGGGCTGTAATTGCATTGTTAGGGCCAAGGAACAAGCCTTTGCCTTTTCAGCAGACAGCTGGCAGGGAGAGAGGCATGTTGTTAGGAAAGAGAGAGGCAAGGCAAATAAAATTACTGCTAACGCTCAGAGATCGGCAGGAGCCCTACTTGCCTAATCTTACCGGTGGGAGCAAGCGGCTGTTGTAATCCAATTATAGCCGCATAAGCAATTTGTTAGACACTCCGCATAATGTAACAATTTCCCAATAAACTCTGACTTGTAATAACGTCGGCAAGAGCCCACATAAATCTGCCCGAATGGTGGGGGCTGGAGTATTCGGCTGGGGGCTTGTAATTGGCATCATCAGCACATTTTCTAGTGCAGTATAGTGCAGTCTTTTAGTGCAGGGATTTAAAACTCTTTGTCAAAGCACGGCCTTTAACCTTTTCACTGCCAACAAGACCTGCAGTTTATTGTAGCATTATCCTGTGTAGACTTAGTTGGCAGTCATTGGGTTAATCCTGAGTTTCAAAATCTTTAGTCTCCTTTTTTTTTTTTGTCATTTAAACCTCTCTATCTGAAATATTTCCTTGTATTCCCAAATCATTTATGTTCAGCTATTTCAAATATCCATAAAAATAATAAAATATTTTGTCCGAAATGCTCCATTGTACCCTTTCTTAACAGGCCTTGAGAAACCACTATCGTGCTGGAGAACTGAGCTGCCCACTAATGTGTTTTTGGTACCTCTATCTTTTGTTGCTCTTTAAACTTTATTCATTAGTTGCAAAAAAAAAAAGGTCATGGGCAAAGCTAAAGAATTATCTTGATAATTGGCACTTTTCGGAGTCCTGCTTCATTTAATTGAAGTCGGTCACTCGTTGGTATTATTTCATCTTCTTATTCCAGGCAGCTTCTGAAATGTATATCTTTTCTGATGGTTCCAATTTGCAGCTCTTAATTCCTCTTGTTGCATTACTTACAATGCACAAGATGTTAAACACTGTTGCCACGAAACCCATCTGTCACTGCAATTATGATTGTTATAAATTTTATTCTGGAACACTAAATTAGAGAATCAAATATTTCTTTCCTTTTCCAGGGACATGTTGGTAAACGGCCGTGCCCCTATTAAAAGCAGTCTTTGTCTTTCTGTAACTAATGACTGTTTTTCATTGTTCTGACAGTGAGCTGTGAGCGTTATTTTCTCCTGATATTGTAATAATAATGAGAGCAAATTAGAACAATCCGTTTACACAGATAGCTCTTGATTGGAGACAAGGAGCAATATGGCAACAGGCAATCCATCTTCTGGAAGCTGTCACATTACCTTCAGCAGTGTGAAAGGATCAGGCGGGGCAGGCAGATCCTGTCCAATCAGAAGGCTGAAATTAATGAGGGCAGCATTGTTCTGTGATCAACCTTTTAATTAGCAAGACAGGAGATGGAGGGCATAATACCAAAGCCCAGCTGCCGACTGCCATTCATGGTTTCTGAAGGAAGAAAAAAAATCCATTGCTTTAAAATTACATGCTCTGTCTAGTCCCACTTCTTAAATCTGCTTTCTGATTTACCAAATCCATATGCATATGTCTACTGGATATCACAACATTGTTCATTCTAATGAGCGACTGCTCTCTTTTTTCCATCGCTCTGTAATTTCCACATCGTTGAGACATTTGTACAGAAACAGTCCTGATCTAGAACATCACTATTTATATTTTCTTGTAGCAATGAAACAAATGATCACGTTGGTAAAGGTTCCTCTCAATAAATAGCTTTCACCCAGCTGGTCGTCTTTGTGCAAAAATACTCCCTTCACTTTAAAAATGCTGGCAGAGTGGTTCAGTACATTAGCATTTTAATAGATGAATAAAAATTGGCTTATTAAAAAGGTTGCTTCAGACATAACATTGTGAAAGTGCTGCAAATTTAGCACAGTTTTTACAACTTACTTCAGCTTTTTCTCCCTTAATGAGGGTATAGCACATTGTGTAACTTATATTCAGGCTGTTTTGCTTCTACAATTTGAAAGCAGATTTTTTTAACCTCTTTTGTGCTTCCTAAAGGCAGTTCACCTATACTGATGAATCACATATTGGAGAATGTGTTTGTTTATTATAACCTACTTTTATGAAAATGTGACTGAATCCTCTGTGTTAGTAAAGGGATAGTAGTAACCTGTCCATCTTGGTTATTGAGGGTTATATACACACAAAACAAAGGATAAGTTACTCAGTCCTTCAGTAGTTGTACCAGAGGAGAGTGCAAAACAGGTTAAAGGCCCAGTAACAAAACTAAATTAAAAAATCTAATTTGGATTGAAATGGCAGTTATTTAAATACAGCACTGTTTATTACTTTATGATTTTTTTAAATCATTATCTAGATAGCTAATGATCATACTTCCTGGACAGAATTTTTGTAAGCACAGATTTGTAGTTGCATTTGAGGCATTTTCATGCTTTGGTGTTACTGTCATTTTAAGCACGTCTTGAACAAGCTATGTAACATTTTTCTTTTTCATTTATATAAAAATGACAGATCATTTTATTTACAGCATGATAGTTTTCTCATTTTTGTGTAGTTTATATCTAAAGGGGGAGTGCTAAGGATTGCATGTTTTTGCTGGTGCAGTTTGAATTGTTGAACTGCTCATGGCCTAAAAAGTCTAACCAGATGCATGGAAGCAAACTCCAGTTGCTCCTAAATAATGAATTGTTTAGGTTGCAGATGTATTTTAAATAGTTTCTAACTAATTTTATTATTTAGTTAGTTACCTGGGAGGTATTAACATGTAGAGAGGAAGCAGTCACGTGCATGGGCGTCCAGAGGGGCAAGTGCTCCTATTTTCCTTTTGTGCTGCCTTATCTGTCTAATGGATGGATTCAGTCATCATCAGTATGGCGTCGCCTACCGTCCCACTGTCATGTAACGTGATGCAGCAATGATATTGTTGCGCTGTCCTGCCTTAAAACTTTTCCTGTGGATGACCAAGGTGTCATGGAAGGGAAAATGATGGCTATCCTGCTAGTTAATGTATGTTTGTTTCCATTGGATAAACCTGGAGAGGGTTTTGAAACAGTTGAAACTCAGACAACATGTAGCTAGTTAGAACTTATTCACGTGTGGACAAATTAGAGAAAAAGTTTAGGACCAGCATGGATTTTTGGGATCGAATAAAGGGGCTTGTTTATAAGAAAAGAGAGAGACTTAATGAGCTATGGCTGTCTGCTGGAATATGTTTAACACTGCGCTGAAACCTGACCTTAAAATATTCTGAAAAAGGGAAGATAGTATAGATCACAGCTATGAATATAAGGCTTTAGAATATATTGTATCAAACTTGGCCTTACTATAAGGAAAGCTTAACTATTAAGTCTCAGCAACAAATTGCTGCTAGAAAAATGTCAAGGCTTGCAAATGGAAATTCAATAGTAAACTTTGTTTGAAGAAAAATGGCCATTTCAGTTCAATAGTGGCTTTCATGTGCTCTTTAGTGTTGGTTGAAGCTCTCTGGTCAGTTTTGTGACAACTGGAAAATCGGATAGGGCCTCTTCATATTGTTATGATGAAAATATTCTATTTTTTGTACCATAAATCCAAAATAGTTAATCTAGTGAACTGTAGAGAAGCCTTTAAAGGCCAGCTAACCTTACAAGCTGGCATGCTAAATGCCACGTAGTTTGTGATTAGCTAAATTAAACCTTTCAGACAGGTCTTTTATGGCACAGACCCCAGTCAGCACATGTGTAAGCCACACTGCAGCTTAAGCATGAATTTGGCATCAAAGAGCTGAGGGGGTGGTCCTAAGTCTTTTCTGAACCTTCAGAGTCCTTCATTTCTTGCTGAAATGGTGGTCTAGGGCAGGCTAAAGGTGAGCTGATTTGCTTACCCGGGCATTGTTTCAGCTAGTCATTTAGCATGCCCAGCCAGCCTGTGACTTTAGCTGCTTTTGAAAGAATAAAGATTCACTCATTTGGTTTGGCAACCTCTATTTTTCATTTTGATTTTAGCCTATTATTACTGCTGCAGAATGTATTGGTTTTAAGTTACCAATGTATGTCTTTTGAAGCTTAGCAGCAGTGAGCAAAGTATTAAGGTGGAATTCAGAAGGACTAAAGTCTCTTAATTATTTCACATTTGTTCATTTAGCCTACCATGTTGCAATATAAAAATCCCACAGTCTTATCCTTCCAAATCACTTACTTGATTATTTCTGCTGCTTTTGCATACATTATTTCACAAATACAGGGCAGCCTTTGTAGCATTTCAACTCCATCCCCTGCTGAAATTACCATTGTCCTGGGCATGGTCTTGAGCATTGTCTTACAGAACATGTGTAAAAATCAGCACTGAGTGTATGCCTCATTGATGATCACAGTTTAATGGACCACGTGACATTTCCCAACCAGTAAAACATTGTGAGATGAGGTGTCTGATCATTTACATATTAAAGGAGAATTAAAGACTTCTAGTTGCAGTCAGGGTGCTTCATCTTTAAGTCTGATTTCATGGACCCATGCCTTCTACTTGAAAGCAACCAATTTGACTAACTTTACTCAAGACCCACTTTCCCACAATAAAAAGATATGTAGGAGGAGCTAAAATACAAATTAATGATCAGAATACTCTCCACTGTCGCACATTGGCACCGCTAACCAATACATCGTGGAAGAAGTAGTTCTTAAAAAAAAAAAAGTGTTTTTGTTATATAATTTATAGTGTAAGTCATTAACGCCCACCTTAGTCTTCTGTCATTTTTGTCTACCTTAAAGTTCTATTAAGTTTCAGCTCTGATCAGGTTACAGTTCATATTTCATGCTGTGTGAAAATGTGGTCTGAAATGATTGCAGAAATCTTATAAGCAACATAATGGAGCAATTCTACACAAACTGCTTATTTACTTTACAGTACATCTGGTTTCAAGGACATCCCATTTTAAGGAAGCACATTTTAACGATTACAAAACAAAATGATACTTGTTAATGATGTGAGTCAGCAAGTTTCTTAGAAGACCTGTTTGCTAATGTCTTTTGGTGAAGTACTGAAAATTAGCAATAAAAGCACTGGTTAATTAATGTCACTTCTGTATTTCAAGGCATATACATTTTACAACTGAGTGACTATATAAGGACTGTACTTTTCCAGATCTTAGCAGCAGTGTTTGCTTTCTTCTACCTAAGGAATTGAATTAATTTAAAAGTAATTAATACGCTTGTATCTCTTTTTTTTTTTCTTCTTTGCACATGTATGTATTCATGAAAAAGTAGTGAATGGAATCATTAAAATACTTCACAAGAATAGCTTTTATTTGATCGGCATATTTATAGTTCTTGTCTGGAGTTGCAAAACATTCCTTTAGCCCCCAGTTTTGCCTTTTTTCCTCTTGCTTACTGCATGAAAGAAGCAATCATGCACATCAACTTCTGGCATGCCCTGAAAGGGCTCAGATGTAGGCAAAATTGGGTGAGCCAGCAGACAAGCCCTCAGCTGTCTCAGTACATGCTGACTTTCTGTTTATAGAAACATAATCAGAGGAACCCATCAGCCAGAATAATTGTTTACGGAGTTCTAAGAACCAACAGCAACCAATCAGAGCTTGGCTTTTATTCTATTTTCCCTGTACCATGTCATGTGAATGCTGATTGGATCTAATGTGGAAAATAACGGCCCAGCTGCATTTGTTACATTCTAATGTCATCTGTACAGGGCAGGTTATCAATATTGGTGAATTAATAATGCATTTATACTTTATGGCACATGCTGATAAAAATGTGCAAGTAATCTTACCCTAATAAAACTTACCAAATCTAAGTTTAACAGTAGGGCATTACATTATATAACAATAGGAGTGTCTCTAAAATACAGAGGTAATCCAGAAAAATGTTTTTGTTTTTGTTGTGCGATAAGGTGTCCCCTTATTATGAGAAATTCACCAGATTTTAGGTTATGGCCAGGGGCCATCCACTTATCTGGGAAGAAGCTTTAGATGAGTGCACTTGAATTTTCTCAGTGAGCTCTTATGTATTGATGCGGACACTGTAATCTTTTAAAATATATTTTCCATGCATTGGTGCCACTGGCAAAGACCACCTTTACGTTACAGTGTATGATGCTTTGACATCTTATATGAAAAGCGCATGCAGATGCCTTGTGACTTACTTCCCAATGGCTTGTACAGAAGCAGGGGTAGACCTATGTGGATTACAGCTATAACTGGGCCCACAACCATAGCCTTTGTTCCATTGTAGTTGTGCTACTGTAGTGATGCACAGAATCTCACTTGTACTTTAACACCAAAAGGAGCAGATGAGAGGCGTGGGCCAGGGTTCTTTTAGTCGCTCAGTACTGTACAAAGAACAGGGTTCTTTTAGATGCTCAGTACTGTACAAAAAAGCCATTTCTCCACTGTTACAATGACTACTTTTTTCGCTGTATGGATAGTTGTGCATAATTAACCTACGAGCACTATTTATTTCTTGTAAAAAGTGTTATATTCTATGCAAACAAGCTTGTTGTGCACAGAGAAATAGTGGCTGTGTGCAAGTATAACATTGCTATATATGTGATTGGTTTACCTTTTTTACTGAGTAGCTAGCTGGGCAGCAGTGTTTCCCATACCCCAAGGGATTTTGTATTTGTAATAATGGAATTCTAGCAGTAAAATCTCAATCCATTGATTCCATTTCTAAAATCCAAATCTGTACCGTCGTTACTAAAAACATGGGAAGCTGTGAATGTAAAGATGTTTAAGAAAGACCTTCTGAACATGACCTCAAAGGTCTCTGGTGTAAAATAATATTATATACATTTTCTGTAAGGCATTCATATGCAATTTATTTTCATGCATTTTCTTAATAAGCAAGCAGCTATTTCTATTCACAGAGTTGTTTAAAAAGTCCCCAGAAATGTATTACTACAGTATTTGTGTTTCTCCTTTTCTGCTGTATCTGTTTACTCAATAAATGGATTAAAGGAGAGGTAAGGCTCTTAAATCTAGGTTTTATTCTTAAAGGGAGGGGGGGGAGTTCATATGCTTACCAATCAGTGCTGGCTCCTGCTCTATGTTAAAGCCAATCTGCTTCTCTTCAGTTCCAGTGTTGTAGTCCCCTTTGCTTCTAGCTTCTTCTTCAACATTGCTGATGAAGTAATTGCAGAAGCAAAGCAGTATTAGGTCAGAATACTGCTTCTGCACTTGCTCCATCAAACATGCATTTCCATAATATGTTTTTTTGTTTGTCTCCTTAGCAAAACTTTTACTAATGTTTAGTTTTTAAGGAATATTCTTTCATCAGAACTCTAAACACCCCTACCAATTAATTATTTATTTATCTTTTTTTTTTTTTTTGTAAATATCCTTACTCATAGTTTAGAGGAGAGATCCCTGTTTGGGACACTTATGGTTGCGCTGGAGGGAGAGAGAAAAACAAGGGGAATAACGCCCCTAGCGTGATATAGTTTCGATATTGTGTGTCTCAATTTAAAATGCCAAGTGAAATTTTAGTGAGTTTAGATGACTATGATAATATAGTGATAGTAATTCCAAGGTGTGACTTGGGTGATGAGGTGAAGCAATCTCACTGTAGACAATGAAGCGGTGAACGTCCGGTGACCCCCTTAAGGTGATGCACTTACCAAGCACCTATCCCCTCCCAAGAGCAGGGGGATCTGCACTTTTTGTGTTAAAATTTCACTAAGGAAGAAACAAACAATCTTATTAGAAAGGTGCCCGTTATTGTATTTAAAGAAAAAAAAATCACAAAACATCCATACCTGCATTGAAAGCTAAACTATTCTAAAACTCAAATACCAAAAAAATTAGCCAAGAAATGTTGAAGTTTTGTAGAAAAATTGGTCGTATCATGTTTTGTGAGGGTAATAAAATAACATGGAAACAGATAAAGCAAACATGGGAGTGGATTAGAGATGCAGAGAAATTTAGGGGGCAATTCAGCAAAGAGCAAACTTACCCTCCGATCCTTTGCATCAGCTCACAGAGACTATTACGCGTTCGCTGATGTACTGCACGCGGACATCAGCGAACGCTTTAAAGGCATTCCAGTCTCGGCGGGGCTCGACTCGAGACGCCTCGCCGAGACTGGAATACCTTTAAAGCGTTTGCTGATGTCTGTGTGCAGTACATCAGCAAACGCGTAGCAGTCTCTGCGAGCTGATGCAAAGGATCAGAGGGTAAGTTCGCTCTTTGCTGAATTACCCCCTTAGTGTGATGGGGCAGTAGTGAGAGAGGTTAAAGAAGAGTATGGAAGATAGATTAAAGAAAATGGTCGATCTATTTATGAGACAAGAATTACCTGTCCCAATAAAGGTCCACTTATGGTTAGACTGACTTCATCTTTTGACGCATTTCTAGCTAAGATCTCCAAGCACAAGTCAGAGGGTTTTAATGATGTGTGTTGAATTTTCATGCCATCCCAGGCCTCTTGATAAAAATAGACCAACCTTAAAGTTAAACTACTTTCAGGCTTAATTTTGAGTAGCACTGCTGGCTACAATGCAGTTGAATTGGAAGCATTGGGAGGCATTTTGCTGCATCCCTTTTTAAACATTTTTGTGTTCATGCCCCAAAGAACAACACTTGGTTTGTAGGCTTTATTTCCAAGAAGTAATTGGTAAACAAAGGCTTAAGCAAATTATTTCACTGACTTTGTCTATTGACGAAAATGAGTATTTCTTCCCCAGCTGGGATGAAAGATACTTGAAGTAAGCCCTGTTAAACTGTGTATGAAGTTCCTATTGCTACATCCCAAAACCACATGCGAGCATAGTAATATGGGACTGATGCCTGACTTATTTCAACTACTGTTTGTCTAGAACTGTCAGCAATCTCCATCAGTTTCTAGTCACCAGTGTTAACACATTAGAAAAAAACTTTTAGTGCATTTCTTCTTTTGTTTAAAAGTCCAAAACTCTTAACCAAGAAACACAGTTTCTGAGTCTAGTGAAAGTCAATTGCCTAGAGTCTTTTAAACATAAGTGACACACAGCCAGTAATAAGATCTCGTTGTTTTGCTGCCTACAAAGAAACATAAACAGAGAGCTGATTTCTGGCAGGTTTTTACTGTCAGAGTTTCTTCTATTATATTTATCTTACAATTTGCCGGGGGGTGAGGTTATTAAGTTTTAGCAGCAGCCATCTATCAAGTTCACAAGTTAACACGATAAAGGCTCTGTGCTGTTCTGATCCAGGGAATGATGAGCCTCATACGGTAATTAACTAAATGAGAAAGTTAAATCTTACTTGAGAGCTCCGAGAGATGAAATAGAGGTGTTTGTCAGTTTCTCTGTGGAAATTAGAAGCAGTTTCCTGCAATTCCCTGTACTGCTGCTCTGTCATATTTTACATAACCACTGGGAAAACGTCTTGTAATTAGTGCTGTCATGGAGGATTTTTTTTCTGCTGAAGGATGTTAGAATAATTCATTAGGTTATCAAGAAAGGCTTATGTCCTGAAATGATTAGCACAGTGAAATTCAAACCATTAACGGTAACAAGTTTAGAGCACACTGCAGTGCAGAGGTACCAGGCTTATGCCTGTGCCTCTCTCTATAATTTCCTATAATTAAACATTATGATATTCCCCTTTCAAAAGACACTAGATGAATGCTACACAATCTTTTTAAAGCATTTTTTGCTGCCAAAAGGACCTTCTATGCACAGGAACGCAATGTGTTGCATGCCCCACTGGCAGCTAAATGGATTATCAGAATCCGTCTGCCAAAAATTGAATTAGTCCATTTGCCTTAAAGCACAGGAATCTGTGGCGTGGCACGCAAACTGTGGGTTTATTCTGGTTCTTTAACAAAATCATTTTAGATTGTCTAGTAATTATTCATTCTTCCTTTCCATTTGGTTTATCTTTTAAATTAAGCCTTATTACCACTGTGGAGTCCATAAAGGCAGAGAAAGCTTTTGATGGTATTGGTCTAAAAATGTTAAGGCAGTAGTGGTTCCATACCAGTTGGCATAATTCATCTTAATTTTTCTCTTGAATACACCTGACCTAGCTTGACCCCCCCTTAGGATTTTATTTCTGAATCTAAATGTAAAAAATGTGTAGGTGTGCCAATATTCGGAATCCTTAGGCATTTGCATGTACATTTCTGATTTAGGCCATGTACATCAGCAGACATAATATAGGTATTCATACTGGTTAATTACCTGTGTTACTGGGATTAAAAGAGCATGAACGCCAAGATTTGAAAATGCCTTAAATGCAATTATAGTTGTCAATATATGCTTCAAATAAATAAAATTGTGTATAGAAAGTAAGATATGTAGCTTTAAAAATTTAGGGTACACTTCTTGTCTATGCTTTATTTAAAGCATCGTACAAGTCCAAATAGGAATTGTGGTGGTGTTGTGTTTTTTTTTTTTTTTCTCTCTCTTTACTGGTCCATTGAAATCCTCTAGATCAGCGCTACTCAACCTACCTTTAGCTGCAACTCCCATGATGAGTTTGTCGCACTGAACGTAAGTGTATGTGAGCGGACTGCCTGTAGACTATTAGAGGAGCAGCGTGTTCCAGTGGTCGTAGCCACTCATGGCAAGCTAAGATCTGTTTTTCCCCTGAGGTTTGTGGTTGTTTCTAGAAGCAATGTGTTATCCAAATAAATAAATGAGCTAAGCCCTTAAGGTAGAAACCTTTAGTAGAACTAATTTACCTAGGGAGCTACTGCATAAATATTTAGCATACATTACATTTTACATAAGGCTGTTTGATCTGGTGTATTGGGTGTAGTTGTGTTAAATGTTAGAGGCTAAGGCGCATCTAGAAATCAACACTTTCTGACAAATAGGTAGCAAATCACAATAGATAGAGCATGGAGTTAAACACTAAAGAAATGATTGTTGCTGTTATAACATTTATACCTGTTGTAATACAGGTTTGTTTATGCATTGCCTACAAAGTCAAGTGGCCAAAACAATTGAATATGTTTCTTAAAAGTTTTATAGACCTAAAAAATAAAAATACACCACTAAAATGTTTGTGGATTGCATGGATCTTGCTGATTTCATTTGTCTGTGGTCAACTTGACTATAACTCACCCCCACACCATGCCAGTTTGTCTTAAAGACAATTAGTTAATTAGTTTTCCTGAGAGCTGACAATTCCCCCCCCCCCCCAACTCCCCCTCCTCTTTCTGTTCTGCAAGTGAGGCAACACAAGAAGAAAAAGCTGCCTGACTGCTATTGGTTAAGCAGTGTGCTGACCTTTTGGCTGCATAAATTAAGTTGGAATGCAGGAGATTACAAAGGGAAAGCTGACTTGTGCGCATGTAGTAAGTAGGGCAAAAATGTCCAAGGGAGAGTACCTTTTCATGGAAAACTGGTCAGTACACATCAAACATACATTTACTGGTGCAGGAGTTTATCAGTGCTGCCTACTCAATCATTCTGCATCACATGAAACAACTACTGGAGAGAAACATTTCTCATTAAGGTATAGTACTACATACATGAAACAACTACTGGAGAGAAACATTTCTCATTAAGGTATAGTACTACATATGTAAAGATGTAATCTGACTATAGTTCCCCTTTAAAGGGGATGTTTAAAGGTATATGATTTCAAACTGCAGCCTATCCATCAGACAGGAGGCCACACTACTTTGCAAATGCAGGTTCACTATCACTTTTTATATAATGAAGACAAGAGCCTGTTGTGTCCATTTGTTCTGTAAGAACAGGCAATTCTGTCATAATTCTGGTTTAGGGGAGCTAGACTAATAGGACAGCTTCTGTTTGGTTGCTATGGGTTACTAGACCTCCACTTTAATGACCTATAGTTGAGACTTCCTGTTTCTTCTTTACACAATGCTAAGCACAGTTAATTTTGGTAGCAACAGTTCTAACGTACATGTTACAGGGTGGGGTTAGCTTTATACTTCCTTTAAAAATGCATGTTTTCTACTTGAGATATTTTTGTCTGGGAATTTTGCTTCCTGTTGTCCCATCTAAGACTTTGAGTCAGAGGTGAGAGTTTTCCAGAATACTGAAATAAATTATTTGTAGTCTTTAATATGGTTATGTCTGATGCAGTCTCTGTGTTTCCATTTGTATGCGCAAAGTTACCTAAATGAATTGCGCTCTTCTGTATTTGTCCTATTTTTTGCATATTTGTTATATTAAATGGTTTCTGATCTTTAAAACACCTAATATTAGACAAAGCAAACATAAGTACACACACAGATATATAGTAAAACAATCTTACTTAACCATAGCAGTTGCCATTTTGCTATAAATATTCCCTTTGCATATACTCTTGGTGTCAGATAATAAGTTCCGGGAAAGACTGCCCTGTCCTGTCTGTGCACTCTGCAGCAATACCTGTTAAACAGTTTCTATGAATGCTCTTTAGGAGAGCTTACAGAATACGGATTGTACACAGGTCAATGAAATGAACTCTTACACTTCCTGGTACTGAGCGTGTCACATGAAACAGGATCATGTTCCTCCTCACACTGCATTGTTTTGTCTGCTCTGATGGCTCCTCGTCTCAAGCATCAATCCAACATGCACTCTCAGGTATACTATAAGGTAAATTGTTCTCAAGCACCTACATCTTGGTTCCCATTAACTAATGTTAGTAAGCAATGCTAGAGAAAAGCTGTATGGGTTGATGCAGTTATTTACTTTAAGGAACACTTCATACATTTCTTTACAAGGGTACAAGCTGTGAATGACCCCTAGATTTTGATGCTCAGTTGATGCCTAAGCATAATGTCCCAGGCATAGCGAGCAAGTTGGCACCAACTCCATGGACAAATAACTTTTGCAGACTGCACTGCCCCTTTAATGCTAGAATTGTGAAATCTGGTATTAAAAATGTGCAAGTGGGATTGCTCCTAAACAAATGCTATATGTTTGATTACTTTAACAGAAATGCTTTTAACAGACAGATTATTGCTATCCCACTTAATTACTGAGTAGAGCCATGTTTATACACGTAGCATGTTTTTTTACATTGTTCTATCTCAAACAAAGATATGGAAAGCGTTTTTTAAATCTGCAATTTTTACAGCTCGTCGATTTATATATACTTAACTGTTACTTTACTTTTAACAAAAATCTGTTTCCACCGAAGTAAAAGATTTCACTAAAATCAGCAGCATGGTGAAGCGTTGATTTGCTGAAGAGATTATTCACCTGGGCATGTTCCCTGCAAGCTTAATGCAGCCCTCCCTGAGGAGGACATTAGTGGATTTCCTGGGAGTTTATCTACATTTTCCACTGATATAAAAGTGGAGAGCATATGTACATTAAATGCATCCAACTATGGTCACACGTAAAAGTGCCCTAGAGAATTATCATGAAGATGTTCTATGTCTTGTCACTTGTAACTTGACGCCTTCCCTAACCTGTTTTCCTCTATTCATAGCCTGTAAATCATGTATGCAATATCCCCGACAAACAAAACAACTGTAAGGTGTTTTTGCCGGGAAACCTATTACTCATATTGTGATTAGTGTCTACACAACGTCTGTGTACTGTAAGCTTTAATTTGCTGCACTAGCTACTGTATCTGTAATTGAAAGTTAGATCGTAAAATCTATTCTGTACCACTACTGTCATTAACATCCTAGATTGGTATCATCACTAAAAGTCTCTGAAGCATTTCCCACAGCCATCGAACTCAGTGACCTGTTTTAACAGTTAAATGGTGCCTACCCCTCTAGTTGAGGGAGTAATACATTATAGTTTTCTCTACCTGTCATACACATTGAAGGCTGATAAAACACTTTGTGTTGTGCTAACAAACCTTAAATT